>LQRL01179497.1:88617-98641 GCA_001703475.1 Hydroides elegans | reverse complement strand
TCAAGATATATATAATCGATTCCAAAAGGTTTCAGGTTGATCGGTTGAAAACCCTAGGACGAGTTCATTACACAAAACATAGCATATATCTGTGAAATGACGAGGGTGGGGCTATGTTCTAAGACCCCCCGGGGCCGAACCGGAAGAGCCAGGTCGGTCAAAAGGGGAGGTGCACATCTTCAATATATATATAATCGATTCCAAAAGGTTTCAGATCGATTGGTTGAAAACCCTAAGACAAGTTCATTAAACATTTTGCGTACGTCGGACGGACGGACGGACGCCGGACGGATGGACGGACGGACACCACCTCGAACTCAGAACTTTCAGTTATACCAAAAGTCGTTTTGATACCCATAGATACCATTTCCGATGAAAACAGAAAATGCACGCACGGACAGGGCAAAACCTATATGGCCCTCTGACTATAGTCAGGCGGGCCATAAAAAAGCGATCCCCGGTTAATTCGAACCCCGGTTAATTCGAACCAAATCCGCCGGTCCCGACCAGTTCGAATTAACGAGGTTTTACTGTATTATATTTTAGAAATATAAATCTAAATATTCATAATAACATTAGCTCAAAGTCTAGGTAGTAAACATTCTTATTAAACAGTTTCAAGCTGATCTGTTAATTTCCACGAAGGAATCATACACATAGAGTGTACATCACATAATATGTTATTGCAATTTTTAAAAATTTGTTTACGCTTTTCCCAAACAAGGATTCGAATTATCCATCTTTTAGACTTACCTGATATTTCGTTAGGTACTGTTCACAATTTGGGAAATTCACTTGACTTTCTTCCAGTGTTGGCCACTGGTAAGCGGAGTAGTTTTGTGTGAATTCTTCGAGAACCTTAAACAAAAACAAAGATGTTCAGCAAAAAAAAAAAAAAATACAATGACAGCTGTTTTTCAATGAAACGAATATCATCTTACGAATGAAATTGAGCTGCTTTGCATCACTATGTTTGGAAACGGAAATAAGTTATAAGTTAGAAAAATCTACGTTCAATGATTTTTCATATATAACCGCCAAACAAGAAACCAATACTACTACCAATTCGAGGCTAAAAACGACTAAGTCCACCATGTAAAATGAATGGGGGACTTAGCCGTTTTTAGCCTCGAAACCGGGTCCCATTCCCAACAATCTGTATATATAGGATAGGTGTGGATTCTTGCAATTTGGAATGTAGCTGCAGCTAGAGGACCTACATTTAGTCCAGTTAGATTTAATTTGAAAGGACATTTCATTTTTTAGCCCCCAGCCAACCAATTTGGCTGAGGGCTATTGCTATCCCCTATTCCGTCCGTCCGTCTGTCCGTCTGTTAACATTTGAGGTGCAGTAGTTTGACCGCGGCATTTTGGTATGAAGCCTATATCCTAGGGTTCTGAAACTTCACACAGGCAAATATTATATATTGTTAATGTGCAACGTCGAAGTTTCAGCTTGATCGATCAAATATTGTTGAAATCATGGGGGTTTGAACTTAGACGAATTTGAGATATTTTGGGATATTTATGCAACACTTTGTCCGCGGCATTTTGGTGTGAAGCCTATGTTCTAGGGTTCTGAAACTTCACACAGGCAAATAGTATATATTGTTAATGTGCAACGTCGAAGTTTCAGTTTGATCGATAAAATATTGTCGAAAATACGGGGGTTTGGGATATCTATGCAACACTTTGTCCGCGGCATTTTGGTATGAAGTATCTGTCCTAATGTTCTTGAACTTCATACAGTGAATGAATATACAGTGGAACCTCGTTAAACCGAACACGGATAAACCGAATTATTGCTTAAACCGAATATATTTGCCAACCCGATGCTCTATATTTCCTTTATAAATCTTATCGGATAAACCGAAAATCGGTTAAACCGAGCATTATTCGCCGGTCCCGAGGTGTTCGGTTAATCGAGGTTCTACTGAATATTGCAGATGTGCAATGTCGAGGTTTCAGTTTGATCGATCATAAAATGTCGAAAAAACATGGTACGGACCGTAGACGAATTTTAGATATATTGGTACATTTGTACAGCAAAGAAAGATTACGCGCATATTGTGACGTTGTGAGGAATACGTTGTGTGGATGAATATGTAAGGGCAACGGTTTGAAAAAGACGTTGTGAGAAAGATGTTGTGAGAAAGACGTTGTAAGAAAGTCGTTGTGAGAAAGATATTTCTTTTGACCTGCATTATTTCATTGACAAATATTCGTGTCAAAGAATGTTTTGCCTAGGCTGGGGGCTTTGCATCTCTGATGCCTATGTTTTATAATCGTTAAAAAATGGTGTTATTCGATTAGGATTCCACAGTAGTTAATCTAAGTGTTGTGAACGTGATTATTTGAATTATTCTTATACATATCTTCAACAGAGTAAAGTATGGAATATTGATAGTTCGAGTTTTGCTACTAATTTTTGTTTCATTGCAAGTTCTTCGACAATGTGCAGATAACGTTTTACTGAGAATATATACAAGTTGTTATTAATCATCACATCTACCAAACACAGTGACTCACCTTGTTGATAAGTGTGAAGCTAACACGTGATGGGTATTCATGGTCCGAGATCAGAACTCCAGATAAAGAGTCGCTGCGTACGTACACGTGGCACATGTATTCTATACAAGCAAATTAATAGTATCATACAATTTATTTCGACACATGCATTCTGTTCATATTTATATGAAGTATCATAATATATCGCTTTCGGACAGAAAAGTAACATCTACAAGTTTATATAAGAGTAAGGCCATGATTAATCACACAGTATGGCTATAAATCATCGATGTTTTTGGATTTCTTTAATAAAAAATATATCGCAATACATTGGACAAATTCGATATAATCTAATATGTTGATTATCATAGTTAACTTTTTAACATGAACGTTAAGCCTTTGTTACCTAAATGTGGAGACCTCTACATACCCTGTTCTTTGACAGACGCTCTCTGTGCCACATTGGTCCGTTCTACAATGATTTTACTGGTGAAATCCATAAACTCACGAACACTGTAAACGGCAGTGATACATATATATCAATTTTATTTTTTTTTTTAGCTTTCTAAATAAACTTCTTAAATAGTGTAACACGTATATTAAATAAATATCTTATAAACGCGCTCAAAGGTGCATTTTATGCTAAAAATATTCTGCCGTCATATCGTTAGTTTATCCACAAAGCAACAGCAAACGAAATTCATTTTAACTAGGGTATCATACTTATGACAAAAAAATAATAATAATACAACAGTTGTTTTTTTTTATACGAAACAAAAAAATAATAATAATAATAAAGACCTACCTCTTTTTCTGAAAGTATCCGAATGAGCTTAACTCATAAGCAGATATTAACTTTTTGACTTTTCCATCCGACCCTTTATGTAGGATGCTAAGTGTATACAGCTTCACCATATTTTCTGTGTAATTAAAATGCAATCAATAATAATTTTTGATTAAGAGTAGTACAGTTTTACAATATGATTGGATGATTTTATAAACGTAATCATTATTTTTGATGGAGGTATAATTGGACAATAAGCAGGTCCAAACCGTCCCCATATTCAGAGAGTTATGGAAACTTTGTTACGCCCAATATAAGCCAGCTTTCTTAAAAAGTCATGATCAAGTCTAAAATTGAATCACAACTTTCTGACTTACTATTCAAAGAAATGGCATATACAAGCTATCTTAACCCATATTTCTGACATTTTTCTCAACATGAACATGTGTCAAAATGCACATAGACGCTTTCTTTTCGGTCTTGTATCAAGTTGCCAGCACTCTACATTCTAATAGTCCAGCACATACATTTTATTTCTTATTCTATTCATTTTATTCTATAACCGAGTCTCTATGACATTCTGTTTAAAAGTTTAAGCCTATAAAAGCTTATGTTTCGAAGCACCGCTATCTTTTGGGCGTGTTGGCCAAAATCTACCATTTTCGGGTGTCGAATTAGGCCGAAAATTGCAAAAGATTCAGCTAAACATCAAGACCCTTATTTGAGCCTATAACCAAGTCTCTATGACCTTACGTTCACAGATTCTAGCCCGTGCAAGTTTATGTTTCGAAAATATATTGTTTTGGGGCATTTTGCAGGGTTCATACAATTTTTCCAGAACAAAATTCCATGACTTTTCCATGACATTTTCCATGACAGAAGTTACTTTTTCCAGGACCCATAAAAATGATTTTACCGTTTATAATTTTGGCAACCTACTTTATTATAACCAAAGTACAAACATGAATTAATATTATTCTATACTTAGATTGTCACTTCGTCTGATAAATAAAATTAACATTTGTATGTCTTTTTTTTACGACAAATTCCCACTTGAAGTTCGCATGAATTTTCCTCGGCTGCGGGATAAAATAATAAACAATTCAGCGAACCGTCCCAGTAGCCAAGTCCACAAAAAGGACAGTTTTCAGTTATTCACTAGCACTGGAAACCTACAATTAACGTGTTTGAAATGCTTAAAATCCTGCAAAACTGTTCCACCAATTTGTCTACGACCAGTGGCAATGTTAAAAAAACTCGCACTTGCGCGAATCCATGTCATCGAACACTCACGCGAGCAAAATGACATTCGCGTGCTATATTCAACTTGAAACAAGGAAGTATTTGTGAAACACGTACAGGCCCCAACCGCCCCCAACCTCGAAGGGGTATGGGTTTTTGTAGATTTAAAATATATTTTCTATGAAAACCCCTATTTTTGGCCAATTTGACAGCTTCCGGTCGGGTGTTTTTTGACCGAAATGGTCAAAAGGCACATCTACGGACCAAGACCTTTCATTTGAGCCTATAACCAAGTCTCTAAGACCTTCCGTTCAAAAGTTCTAGCCCGTACAAGCACAAGTCTTGGAAAACCGCTATTTTGGGCTATTTTGGCCAATTTGACCACTTCTGGTGGGGGTGTTTTGACCGAAATGGTCAAAAGGCACATCTATGGACCAATATCTATCATTTGAGCCTATAACCAAGTCTCTATGACCTTCCATTCTAAAGTTGTAGCCCGTACAAGAAAGCGATGACAGACAGACGGACGGACGGACACCCCCAACTCTATAGGCCCCCAACTTTTGGGTTGGGGCCTAATTACATCTTAAATGCGATCACCGAAGGCGCGGGCACTCATTTTTGGTTAGGTATTCTTAACAAAAATATATTAAATGCGAGCGCCGAAGGCGCGAGAAAAATTGAATAGGCATTCGAAAAAATATTGTTACATTAAATGTTAGCGCCACAGGCGCTAGCACAATTTGTATAGGCATAAAGTGTTCGCGAATAAGCTCAAATTAACACTGGCGCTCCGAGTCAGTAACCTTAAAAATCGACTGGCCCGGTCGAAAACGAACTTCAAGAAATTCGACAATACCTTAATTTTCGCAGTTGCGAACACGCGCCATTCAAACGGCGTTCGCACATAATAATTATATTTACCTCCAAGTGTCATCAAAAATGACATTGGAAAGGACAAGACGACGGTCGCGTATGCGGGTAGCGATTGGAGAACATGAGATGCGAGCGCCGGAGGCGCGAGCGAAAATTTCTGGACGAGTATTTAGGAATCAATAAAGTATTAGTTATTAGAAATATATATATTTTTCTAATTATTTAATTTGTAAAAACATACTTTTTCCATGACATTTTCGTAAAATTCCATGACATTTCCATGACTTTTCCAGAAAAACAAAATTCCATGACATTTCCATGACATTCCATGACAAAAATATTTTTCCAGGTTTTCCAGGTTTTCCATGACATGTATGAACCCTGATTTTGGTCAACTTCCGCTGTTCGAATTTGACCCCAACTGTCAAAAGGTACATCCACACAACATTGCATTTCATTTGAGCCTATAACCGAGGATCAGTGACCTTCTATTCGAAAGTTCTAGTTTATATAAGAAATCGATGACGGACGGACACCCCAACTCTTCAGGCCCCAAACTATGGGGTTGGGGCCATATAATGACACCTTGGTAAATCGGCTCCGCGGTTAGATTATCTTACACAGACTCATTGATTAATTCTATCAAACATAGTTTACAGCGTGATGCCTTTCGGTTTTGCCGAAGATAGGATAAATGTAGAAACAACAGAAAACCCTCCATGCCCGGGTATTTCCCAATGGGTGTTCCCTTTAAACAGCTGGTTTGAGTTTGGAAATAGAGAAATTAACATTAAGTATCCATATAAATTATGTAGTTCTTATATTTAGGTATATTTGCGTTGATCTATTCCAAAATAAGATAAATCTATATACCTGATGCCCCACAATTACTTTTAATTAAAAAATATGACAAATCACAACTAAAATCATAACAACCTCGTTTTCAATAAAAACTTCCGGGGAATTCCCGGTGTCACTCAAAATTGCCAGCGTGTAAATTATTCATTCTTAATCATCGCAATTAAAAACACCCTTGGTATAAATACCACATGTATTGTACCTAACGATATCGAGTTAAGAACATATGCAAATTAGTTAATAAATTATTGTGCTCAACATTAAAACTAATTATTTTCAATGATCTTTATGGACTAGATATTTGCTTGATAATAAGATAGTATCACTATACGGGCTATAAATTAGCTTACTCAAAACTTGATTCAAGACTCATATCTTCGATGAACAATAACGCGCACCTCACTATCAGATCATTAAATACCCTTCGTGGATTCTATGTCGCATTAAAACAGAATCAGAAACCACAGAGTCAGAGTCTAAAAAATAATCCTATAGTAATTTATTTGACGAAATATTTATTCATGCTGGTTGTAAAATTTAGAAGCGTTTTGTGTTGTCGTTTTTTTTCTCGTTGTATTGTTGATTTTCACATGTATATCTGTATGAATGCAAATGTACTTTATATATGTAATTAAATACATGAAAAAATCTAAAATACTTTGTTATGGCAAATGATTTAGAGATAAATGATGTGTTTGTAAAATTTCTGAGGAAAAGAACTTGCGCATTATTATAGAAAGATATGGCTTCATTCCATAATTTATTTATATTCTAGGGGCGGGGGAGTATTTATCTAATGCACCGTTTGTATTTTGAAACATAAAACAAATGATATTCATTTACTAACATATTTTTATATATATAAATTTTTAGTGATGCCCTAAACATAACCAATATGATTTTAATTAAAATAGTATCAAATATTCACTAGCCTAACAAAAGTACACATGTTTAAAAAACAATAACGGAATGCATGATATTAACCATTTATAAATCACATCAGCTTATCCGCCACTAAAATAACCACTACATTTCCATAAAATTAAAAGGTACGTGTATGCTTTCAAATAGTAAGTTAAAAGTTCTAATAGCAGTCTGCACATGCATACGGACACATCTAAACCAAATGAGATGAATCGTTCTTTAAAATAACATAGTCATTTTAAACTAAGGGATTTTAATCAAATAGAGTGAATCGCTTATCCGCCACTTAAATAACCACTACTTCTCCATGCAATTGAAAGGTGCGTGTATGCTTTCAAATAGTAAGTTAAAAGTTCTATTAATAGCTGTCTGCACATACATACGGACACATCTAAACCAAATGAGATGGATTGTTCTTTAAAATACTTAAGTCATTTAAAACTAAGGAATTTTAATCAAATCGAATAGAGTGAATCGTTTAAAACCAGATGAACGGTAATCTAATTCTATATTCCATTAAATTGAGACTGTCAATGATAAAACCATTGAAATTAGTTTATGAAGTTTATTGGATCTTTGAAATACGCATATTCTATTATAAATAGGAACAAGTATACTATGATAAAGATTTTTAGCAATAAAAATGCTCAAATGTTAGTAAAATATCTGCAGCTTGTATTGGTAAAGCCACATCTTATTTCATCAAAGGCGTCTAGGGAGGCTATTTTGCCTTCTTTGTGCTTATAAAAATAATTTATCTTTATATGGCAATACAAATAAATTAAGTTGAAAGCGGCCCTGAAAAAAAGCGGCTTGAATTTTCTTTATTTAAATTCATTTTGAATCATATGCTATTTTGTCTGTCACCAAAGCGAAATTAAAGAGTTAAGGTCATGCATCCTTTTCTTAAAACAATAATATTTTAGCATGGATCATCAACTATTGAAATGTTTATCATAACCATTTCGATTATAAGAAAAAAACAGGACAGTTCAAGAATATTAACAATATAAGTTTAGAAAATAAGAAAACAATCTTATACTAAAATGCAAAATTAAAACCAACATGAGAGTTAACAATAAAATATATGTTTTGGTTAAAAATAAACAATACATTATAACCAACATTTATGCTGACACATAGTATATCGTGAATATATTAAAACAATCAATGAATGTAACACAGCCCTGAATCTAAATAAATTGAAAATAATCTTCATTTCATTTATGATATCACCAATTTAATCCTATATGTCTGATCTTACAGTATTATTTCGCAAAACTAAAGGCATGATGTCTTTGATACTATGCACAACATGATCAGCATGATCTTCTAAATGTTTTATCTCCCCTACTCCTGTCAAAACACCAACTGTAGCACCTAGCTTGGCGGATTTTCCCATGCCTAAATCGGCTATTGTATCACCGACAACTATTGTACGACTTGGATCAACGCCCAATTTTTCACAAATAGTGTAAGCGTTTTGAGGGGACGGTTTTGGTACTGATGTTTCGTCATCACCACACACCAATATATCCACGAATGGAAACGCTCCGATGGATTCCAGAAATTCGGTTGTTGCGGGACGACTATCGGCGGTGCACACTGCTACTTTGACGCCATTTTCTTTCAATGTTCTAAATAAGGCTGTTGGGTTGTCGAAAACTTTTAAGTCTTTGTGAGGGAATTCACCGTCAACCTGCTTCCAAACATCATTGACAACTTCTCTCGCCGACTCCGTATGGATACCTTTATCTTCCAATATATTAATGACAGTCTCTACATTCTGGGCCTGAGTTCCTTCAGCAAACAAACCAGGAATCCATTTTTCGTCTTTATGTGAATAGCCCAAAGCATCCATAATACCTTCATATAGATGAAGGCCTGTTTCCTCCTCCAATCGCTCTACGAGTCGCTTTGCCCATGGTGTCCAAATGGAGTGAAAACAAATCAATGTACCGTCTTTATCGAAAATGACAGCATGCGCCTTGTTGTTTGTGCTGTCACTAGATGTTTCATGCTCATCGTTTATCTTCTCTTTTGCGCGATGTAATTCGATGTATGGAGGATCAATGATAAGAGGCAATGCATCTTGTACATTTTCTGCCAAGATATCGGCATAGTGTACCATCTCTAGACGAGTGCCTATACCACTTAACACGCCAATGTTCATTCCTACTCCGGCTTGGAACCCCATCAACATATCAGCTTCGGTATCACCCACCACTACAGAATCTTTCGGTTCCACGGAAAGTGTCTTGCATATGTGCTCCACGTTGTTAGGATGAGGTTTCGGTAACGCATTACCATCATCACCGCATGTGAGCATGGAAACGTAGGACATAAGGTTAAGATGACCAAGGGTGCGTTCTGTCACTCGACGCACATCAGAGGTGCATACTGCAATCTTAATGTCATGGTTGGTAAGTGTTGTAAAGAGTTGGCGAAGATTGGTGAGTTCCTGGAGATATTGAGGATCACTGGTGTCGCAATCAATCCAGCACTTGCCAACAATGTCCCATGATTCTTGCTCTCCTACTCCTGCAAAAATTAAGAAAGGATCAGATTGTTTTAATTGTATTTTTAGTATTTGTCACATATAAAGTATATTTACATTCATACAGACATATACATATACATTACAGAACAAGAACATGACACCACAAAAACGCTTTTAGTGTATCTTAAGCAAAATGACAACTTTCATCGACTTACATAGATCAGATTTGGAAATAAAATTAAGTTAAATCCCTGCAGAGCCGGATAAATAGCGCATACATCGTTTATTAGTTTATTCAATTGTAAAATTATGAAATAATTATGTTGCTTATA
>LQRL01179497.1:25714-82078 GCA_001703475.1 Hydroides elegans | reverse complement strand
TTTGGGCATTTGATACAAATGAATCGAGTTGGTTCTTCTTGTTTCCTATACTATGGGGTACCACAGAGGCAATATGGGGAACAATGATTTGGGGTAAGTTTTATGTTTTTTTATAAATAAAATGAATAAATAAAATGAAACACAAGAAATGTAATTTAATTATTTGTAGGTGTCTCTTAATTAATCACGAAGAGAACGCACCATTGAAACGTTATTTCACATTCATTCAATTCACTCACCCTTTCACACGACACGAAATACAAGCCGCCAAAGATAAAGAAAGCACATATTTGCTTCCAGTTAATACACTGACCCACACAATATATGATCATCATTTTGTCTAAATAGTCCAAACATCTTTTTAAAAAAATATAACGTAATTTAATGAGTTTCGAAAAAAAATAATGTTTTTTTTTTTAAAAATGATTTCGATAACTTATCCTAATTTATATGTATGATTTTTTTACATAATTTCAGCCATTTACGGAATTTTCTTCAGTACAAACACAGAGGCCGCATTCGCAAACGCCCTCTTTTGGGAATTCTTAGGCTCAGCCTTAGGCTCAAGCTACAGTAACGCCCTCTGTACAAGAACAAAGATATTAATACTATTCGCGGCTTTATTGGTCGGTATCGTATGTTACTTTTTGGCCGAATTTGTGGAAAAGAGAGAAAAACGACAAGAAAAGAGAGAAAACGAGTCAAAAGAAATGGATATCATGATGCAAACAAACAAGGATGCAGCAGACGCACAGAAAGAAAATATTTGAATATATATCGTATCTTAAATGTTTGCATTTTTAGGCTATAACTATTGTTAAAATTCATGCAACAAACAAACACGAAAGTCGTAAAATAAATTGTTAATTGATGAAATGTTCTCCAAATATCATTGCTACAAACTTGAATACAAACTCACAATAAGTAAAACCTCTTTTTGAAAATAAATGATAATTTGATATGATCTACCCCCCTTGGGAAAGGTTCGTCATATGTACGTCCTTTTGATGTTATTTATTGACGTCCTTTCTTATACAACGTCATATTGCGACATTAATGGTATGTCATATATACAACATCATAAGAATAACTTTAATAGCAAGTCATCTCTACGTCTAGATAACGACGTCGTGCGGACGGGTTAATACGTCACGTCATTATAATACGTCGTTAAGACGTCATTTAAAGGCAATGACGGGACGTCTCATTCTTTACATAGTAGTGACATCCTATTTGTGTCGTGGTCGTCGGAATGTAAAACTTTCTGGTCAGGACGTTCTAACGAGGTTGTTTTTTCCGAATGGGATATGTATAGGACAATGCCCTTCTAATCATGCTGTATATAAATCATTCTTGAAAACTCAAAATTATTTACATGGAAGTTTATTTCTGGCATTGTTTATTGTAATTTCGATTGATACAAACTGAATAATAGCTATTTATCGCCTTGTGTATCACGTACACCATTGAGCATGAATATGTCATTTGATGCTCATTATAGTATCCGGTTTTGCTCAAAAGGGAATTTAAAAATAAACTAATTCGTGATATTCCATACTCCATTTACTTTAGGGCAGGATATCAATTATTTTTAGGTCCTTTGATTAGACACATAGATGACGTCTCTTTTACATCTCAACCGGATATAATTATCAAATGTATTAATAAGGCCCAATTACACAACTTCTACATGTTTTAGATAAACCTATTCTTTGCATACATATATGAATGGTAAAAAAATATAAACAAATTAGAAGATCATGCAAATGAGTAGATTAGATTGGTTAAAACGACTACATATCACCAAATAGGATCTCACAAATGTTAATCTTTCGGTAAGACAAAACAGTAAGGATTGTCGCCGCCAACCGCCCCAGTGAATACCACCTCAATATACACCTTTGTTTTTTTTTTGCCTAAAAAGCGAAACCTTGTTTAACAATTTGTTCACTATTATACTGCATTTATAGATATTCTGAACGCAATTAAAACAATACAATAATTCCTATCGCAAACTATCTTTTCAACGAAGAGTCATTGCAATACTTTAATCACAATATACCGGTTTTGATTGTGATATTTCGCATCAGAGCAAAATCAACTGAGAACATTTCGTTTAAGCTCTACTCAAAATGAAATTTTAGCCATAAAACAATCACGCTAGAATATTACCAACTTGAAAATACGGTAAATTATAGATTTTTATATTTTGGGTTATTACTGTATAAAACATGGTTATGTTGTTTATCATATGTGAAAGTCTGGTTGCGAAAATTTTGTTCTGTACAGAACTTGAACGGTTTCCCCCAGACTCCACTCAACTTGTTGCAAGATATCACTTAAATCAAAGAGCCCATAAATAACCGCCACCCAAAAACAGATTACTAGACTGGAAAATCTGATTATCAAAAGAAATATTAAAATGGATCGGCCCTCTGATCACCACAGCAATAACATTAGAGTCTGATTGAGGCGGGTTTCCTTTATATAGGTTGTCTTTTAAATGATTTAGGAAGTGACTAGACATATTAAGCTTTCCTTCAAAGAAAGGTCGCCGGATGGAATATTAGTTTAAAGCCTGAAGGGATCGGGGACACAAAACAGTTTTTTACCATTTTCACCGCTTTCCTTGGCATATAAATCGTCAGCTTAATTGTTATTAACTTTTGACCAATAATATGCAATTTGAAATTGTTTATCCTTTTATCGCAACCTCGCCACAAGGGCTTGTACAGTTAATTTAACTGGCCCTTTTACTTTTGGTTGATCGCAAGTGTTAACAAATATTTCAAGTTAACTTTCTATTTAAATTTGTGTGTAGGAGAAATAAATATGCATAAACATCCCATCCAGATGATATATTCAGTAAGAAAAAAAAGAAGCAACACACATTTGCGAAATTTATTAAAAATAAGATAAATTCATTGTGCAAATTTGCCACAGGACTGATATCATGAGTTACAAGTTTATTGCACCATGAAAGTAATAGTCTTATAGTCTAGACTGGTGTGATTATGATATATTAACCCATTTTATATAGTTTCATTAAGTAAACAATATTGAGTGTCGAACATTAATTATCCAAAATCAACTTAAATAAAAGAGCAAAATATGCGCTAAAATATTACTAGAATTATCTATTTTTGCTTAAGAATTACTCATGATATTTTTGTACGGTGCCTAAATAACAGTGCATTTGCTTATGGTTCGTAAGCTAATGTGAAGAAATTGATGGCACGCAGCAACTTATAAACAGATTGTTGAACAATTTCAAAATAAAAAAATGTTTGATTATAATTTTGATAATTTATTGAGATTATCGGAGTAACATTCTTTTCAGATATTAAATAAACTAACAAGACAATAAAGCTGGATTAAACATAAGACACTGATACTTTTTATTTCTTAACCCATATATATCATATTCTTTCTTCATAGAATGTGTTGCCTATTTTGATAACATTATACCCGGATACTTTAACACCAATTTTTAAGCAAAGTGTTATTAAACTGTCGTATGATTAATAAATACAACCTTATAATGGAACAACATTAATTTCTATTTAGATATAGCTCAAAAGTGCGAAACCTAAGGTTTGTCATATATATTTTTTTCATTTTATTTGTTCACTTTTAAATGCATAAAAAAACTTTTATCTAGCCACGTTTTTCAAAGAGAAACATCCCATTGGAAGTTGAAATAAGTTGCGAATTATTCCTTCCTCGTGTACCCAAACAAATGAAATGTTAATGCGAAGAAGTCTGCATTTTTTCTAATTTTCGTCTCGCCGAAAAAAAGATACATGCATGTCTCGCATTGATCCAATTCGAGAGACCTACTTACTAACTCATAGCTAGTGTAAAACGTCAAAACGGAAATATATAATTCGTATATATAAAGTGTATGATTCGCAAGGTAATAAATCGAGCGATCGACGTCGAAATGACGTTGTCAATTTGAACATAGTGAAAGTTTTACAGACGTCCGTAGTCATGATGTTCTTACCTCCTTAGAAAAAAAGTTTTTTTTTTTAAAAAAAATATAATAATTACAAGGGAATCAAACATGTTTTTCGCTAGAAACAAAGGTAAACATGAAACAAAAATAGTTTTTCTCTACATGTATTAGTTGTGTAAGCAAAATAAATCGCGTTTAATTTGAAAAGAATCGATTTGTGTTATTTAAAGGTATCTGCCTTATAATAATTTTCGATCTTAAATATTCGCAACAGTATACAAAAAGGGAGAAATTTTAACATATTATCTAGATGAAAAAAAAACAACCGCAACAATTCCTATACACATATGTTCAGACAAAAAATCATATGTCACATGTTATTTAATTAATGTGATTATGAAACAAAATCAGAACTGCATCTAGAAATAAAGATAATGTAAAAAAAGGTGATAACCAAACAAAATCATATCATATCAACTCGAAAAAAAAAAAAAACACAAAATATGTATCTACACTTTATACACGGTTCTTTACAATAGTATTCAAATTCAATTATACACAATCCAAGGAAAAAAATTAAAGCCCTAATGCCCATTTTGCACTGTCGCCACAACCCCATTTTGCTCTTTAACGCAATTATCACCACCACTACTTCCTTTGTTTACATTATTCTCCACATCCATCAACGGCTTCGACGTAGACATGCGCATTTTAGCCGTTTCCGACCGATCCAAATCTGCTGAGTCATCCGCAAAGCAACGACAAAACACTTTGACGAACGTATGCCGAAACTGGCTACTCATGGTACAGTAAAGCACGAAATTGATGCTGTTATTGATAAGCGCCATGATATCTACGAGGTCACCCAAGTACATGTACACTTCATCGAAGAACCACGGTATGAATATACTGCATAGCGTTAATATACCATGTGGTAGTTCGGTAACTAAGAACAGCGTTACTATGGCGAGTAGCATGCCCGTAGTGCGGTTCGTTTCGTGTTGCCTCTCAGATTCGCCTTTGCGACCTTGCGATATTAACTGCTTCCGGCGGCGATTCGCTTTGTGCATGGCGATAATAAGCATTATAGTGAGTTTTGTAAGGAGGATACAAGGTATGATTTTGACTAGGATTGACTGTACCCAATAGTTGAAGTTTAGTAATGTATCGTCATCGACTTCCGTTATGACGTAAAACGGTTCGATTGTATCGATGAAACTAGTGTTGAGCTGCGCAAAGTGTGTTGTATTTATCGACTTGAATATTATACTATCCACGGGTCTTTTAGCGATCTTTGTCGACATATAATGCGGTATACACAAAATCGTCGTGAATAAATAGACGCAAAATACCGCTATTTTCGCCCGCTTTTGCGTACACAAATCCCGTCCGTGCGTCGGATGACAAATAAACAAATATCGAAATATCGCCAGTGTTATCGCAAGCCATATCGCTATGGTATGACACAGCACTGAGAAACTAATATAAAACAGCATATACAGAATCCATCCATAATTCCGCGTAGATGGGAACGATAATTCAGGATCATGCAGTATATAAAAATGGATGCTAATAGGTAGACATGACATCATGGTCATGAGGTCAGCCACAGCTAACCAGGTGAGTATGATGTTAGTTGAGGACGCCATGTTTTTTCGTGTCAGGACTACGATGTTAGCGATGTTGGCACAAATGCCCCATAGACATACGGTCATTGCTAGGTAACCATGGAGACCGAAGTAGGTGTCGTAGAACCGGCCCAGAGCTGCAAACAAATAAAAATGGTTATGATACTTCTAATGATAATAATGAAAATAACAAATAACAAATAATAATAAGGTTAAATTATACAAAATAAAGCATCTATGAAGCGAGTGATTAGAATTCTACTAAAATAGTTATTTTCACAAGGGTGTGTTTATATATATATAAAAATCGTTGTTACTTTACTTTAGTGAAAAAAATCATAATTCAGTAGTTATGGAAAGTTTAGACTGGTATTAGAGGTTATGTTGTTTGCAAACATATATTGCGTATTGTTCAGAAATATCGGGTTATTTGGGAATAACTTTATTTCACGTGAAAATGTATAATGAAACCTGCATTATATTCTCTTACATAAAATTTATAATGTTATTTGGTTCAGAGGTCCATTGCAGTGTTTCTAAGCACAATGTTAAGAATATAATCATATACACTATCCTGTGGCAAGAAAGAGAAATATATATTGCTACATTTTTAATTTCCGCTTTTAGCATCACCTTGTTACGTAAAAGAAAGAACACACTCGGTAAGATACGTTCTTGCCATGACATTATGACAACGTTTTTCTGACGTCGCGCGCCGTCGAGATCTCGCTGGGTTTGGAGGAAACGTGATACATTTGATACACTACATGAAAAAGAAATGCAATACAGTTAAGGTTCGTGTTTAACGTTCCGCGCTTCAATGGCTGACACCCGTATTTTTAAGGCATTAGAACTCTACGTCTTCTCGACGTACCTTGCCCAACAAGAAGAAACGTGAGACGTTGAATGCAGTACGTGAATGAGCAGCACCTCACGAGCTCTTTCTTACAAACGTGTTCCCCAGCAATTCCAGCTCGCTTGTAAATTTTGAGAAAATACTTTCAAGCTGGGAGATTTGAGGAACACCTTTCTTATGATTTTGTTTCGAAGGAAGTGATGAGAATAATTATTTGAGCAGTTTAAACTATTAATTTGTTGTTATTCATAATTGTGCGTGCTAATTTATTTTACGGACCGGTGATGTAACAACTTCTTGAAATATGTTTCGTTGGGTATCCTTCATGAAAAGAGGGAAACTGATGTACTCAAGGGATTGCATTCCATTAGCGGGTAACTCTGTCAATGTTCTCCTTTCGTGCATGGAGACAGATTTAATATTAGTGTTGAACTTTTTTAAAGATGTGGTTTTGTTTATTTTCAAAAGTAGTTCCTTTAAAAAGGTAGTATTCATACAATATACTGGATTTTTTTTCATATTTTGACACATCTGATGTTAGCATTATGTTGAGCGTACCTTATATCAAAATAATATTCCTAAAAACATATAGATATTTTTTTTTAAAATTTAATTATGGTAAGAACATTGTTTGTTGAAAACTACATAAATAATTCTTTTTCAACAAGTCAGAACTGTTATCATTTTTTTGTTGCGTTTACCGAAGAATGCCAGAGTTATCGCTATTTACTTTAATAAGAATATTAATAAAGCAAATATTCTAGTCCCTTATTGAAATGGCATTGTATCCATGGAGTGTCAAATAGCAACTATTTAATTAAGGTTTGCATCTCGTCGTTAGATATTTGAATTGCTTTCGAAATATGCTTCAGGCTTACTCGACGTCAAAAAGAAATTTTAATTAACTTTACATTCGATGCTAAAATAGCTCAAGTGTGTGGAGCATTCTGACACAAGAACAACGTCCTATGTTTTATTTTAATATATCAATGTCGCCTATTCCTTTGTAAAACGTTGCAGCTATGTATGTAACGCTGAGAGGGTATATTCCTCCTTGTCCGAATAATTGGAATGAAAGTAAAGGTATGCTCCATTTCAATAAGTTTTAAAACGCATTATCTAGAGGAATACCTGGATATCTCTGAGTGTGGTTTGGAAACCCATCCTTTTCCAATGATGCATAATGAATTGCATCATCCTCTTCCATCGTTTTAATTCCCCCTCCTGCAAACAAGCATATATTATCATAACAAACCATAACTTAATTAATCCTCCAAAAACAATTATTTGTATGTTAAAATGATGTATTGCATCCCACTCGACATGGGTGGTCCATACCACGTCGCTTTCGGACCTGAGATCGAAAGTACGTTCACATTTGGGCTAGTATTAACGTTTTCCGGACGTCGAAAGAAAATCCTTGTTACGTTCGACTTTGTACCAATGACGCCACTAAAAAGGTCACTTGAACCCACATTGAAAGGCCTTATATTTGAATTCTTCTCTGATTTTACGTTCATAAAACGTCGATATGGATTCAAACGACATCTTTTTGACATTCATCGACGTCTTGTAGGGTGTGATGGGGCTTCACACTTAGGTCGCTATTAAGATAATTAAAATTAATGAGCTTCCGGTCTGTTAATCAGAACCGACCACTCCACCAAACGTTCTTTCTATAGTATTTCTTAGGGAAACTGAAAAAGTTTCTTGTGGGCACGTAGTTGCGTTTTTTTTTTCTATAGGAATGCATTGGGCTCATGTTATGCACGCAACATCTGAATTTAGAAACGCATATGTTACAATGGCCAGACGGAAAACCATTTTTGTGCAACAATATATATTGGCCAATAGATGGGGCAAGATTAAAAAACAAATCGGCATGAAAATTAAATCGAGCGACAAATTGATGAAAAAATTAAATTTTCAGCTAACCATTTGATCATGCTAAGTTGCATTGAACCTGACTTGACGCTATTGAAAAAAGTCTCGGTTCAATTTTTAAGATAAATAAACAAAGGTTGAGTGTGGGCAATATCACACAAGGATATGCAAATCGAGCGATATCAAGTAGAAAGATACATTTCCTGTTTTCAACCGCATCAGGATAATTTTTTCATGGTGAACTGACATAAAAGCGTTTAAAGTCATGTATCTGTTCCTGTTAATTAAAAATAACTTAGTGTTTCAAGCATTATCTGTTCCCGTTAATTAAACATAACTTAGTGTTTCAAGCATTAATTTGAAAACTAGATTGGTGACCTTAAGAATGGAATAATGAAAAACAGAAATTATTTCATCAATGCCGTTTCTCTTAGTTATTTGTATGATCTTATAAAAACGCGAATAGCAAAGCGTAAGGTTCTGGCAACACGGGAAGTTTCGACAATAAAACAATGAATTAGAAATTAATATTGAAAACATTATATACCTTAATACGATGTATATAATTAACATCCTATAATCTATAAATAAGTTATATATTACAAATACAAATCCGTTTAAACAACAATACAGAAGCAAAAAAAAAACATATCTCAATTTTATGCACGGAATCCTTCAATTGGCCATTCGGGCCCCTCATTGCCAACCATTACTCATTGTCTTGTGTCGTTTATGTGACCGGCATGATAGAAATTACCTTGTAATCTGTTGTTGGATAATTACTTTTTTCTCCCTCTTCTCCCTTTTTCTCCTCTTTTCTCCTTTTTTGTTGCCAAGAGATGTTCTTCTTGTGACTGATTTCTACCGTCCAAGAGTTGCCAAGATGGTGCCTTTGACTGATTTCTCCCCACCCTCTCTTTTGTTTTGCTGCTACATCAAGTTTTTTTTTCTGTGACGGATTGTTCTTTTCCCGTTTGTGCGTGATTTCCTGGTTGGTGACTGGTTGGTGCTCTCGTTTTAAGGCGGAAACTGTAACAAAAAAGGAAGATAAAGAAAATGAAGTTACCGCATTATCTGATCTGGTGATGAACAAATTAAGACGTAATACATTGTATATTGCATGCGATGCCTATATGCCTGAGCATGAATGAATGAATTAATGCATTACTACCGCAGCAGAATATAGGACACAGTTAGGAGGGTCCCCTTTTTGTTATTTTACAATAATTATAGTACCCGCAGATTAACCAAATTATCACTTACGCACGAAAGTTATATCTATTCTAATGGAACCATATGTTTGCCTGGTCATTTGTATACCTGTATTTCCCTCCTTGCCAATTTTATATCACTGCTAATTTGTTACTTCGTTAAATGGTGAGTAATATTAAATACATTGCTTTCATGACAAACACTCAGTTTTATGTTACCATGGAAATAAGTTGAAATTACACTGCACTGGCTATTTAATTATTATTTAACTAGAAAACATGAGATTACAGAGTTGTTTATGTCCATGCGGCGTTAATGATTAATGGAATAAAATGTAATTAAGTCTTGAAGCTCTTCCATTAGATCTAATTAAATCAAATGAACTCACTCCCAATAAACGTCAATTAACTTAAAAGTTATAAAACCAAGTTTTATCCCACACGAGTATGCAATAAGTCGTCCTTGCTGTATTCTATAGGTTCGTTTTTATTCATTAAATGAATTTGGTTCCACTTAATGTTGGTGATTTTTCTAGAGAGTTCATTTTTTACATTGGAAAAATGCTTGCACTAAATCAATTAAGCATTTTGAGATAACGAGCGCCAATATTGTGTTTTTTTCAAGGTTTCAGCGAACCAAACAGCTATACGGAAAGCGACTTACTATTTATAGTATTAAAAGAACATGTATGCCTTTGAAAAAAGATACTCATACATAAACTTTTGAGCGTTCTTCATATAACATTTAATTTTCATTTGAGCATAATATTTCAGTATGGGAACATAAACCGAAATACTCAAATTAATGCTTTCCAAAAATGAAACTCCCTTGCTGATAAAATGTGATGAAACAATAACTCGTACAGATAAATGCCACAAATAGGGATCACTATAAAACAAGAACTATATATCTATTTCTATTCTCTTTTATAACGTTTCTGAATCCATTGGTTTGATGTCTGTAGCTTTTAAGCCAAACAGAAGGATTTCTGTCTAACCACCCATTCAAAGGAAGGAATACATTTACAAAAGCTGTTAATGCGAAGTGGAAAAAGGGTTTTCGGGATTTCATATACACTTGGGCAATGTTATAAACTACATTCTAAATGAATGGCGGAAATTTCTAGGAATTTTACTGATACGGTAAACCAGGATTAAAGACATCCGACGGCATCATATATGAAAAGTTCATAACATCAAATCATGATGTTTATATGAAGTGGTTAAGATAAGCTTACAAAAATAAATTAACTTAATTTTGATTAATAAAACCCTCATTGTGAACCACCAGTCTTGGTCGGGTGT
This sequence comes from Hydroides elegans, assembly GCA_001703475.1. NCBI lineage: Eukaryota > Metazoa > Annelida > Polychaeta > Sabellida > Serpulidae > Hydroides > Hydroides elegans. The sequence continues at coordinate 71,236 of LQRL01179497.1, read as the reverse complement.
GTTAATATGAAATGTAATTACTGCTTTTGAAATTGAATCATAGTCTTTTTTAAATTATTTCATGTCATTGATGTAAATACTTTTTATACTCAATGACTCACGCAACTTGGAAAGTATTCTTATACAAAATGTTGGTGTTCTCATTTTAAATGTTTATAATTAGTTTTTAACCTGAAGTATCCAAAAACACTTTATCGGCTGGATTTTCTATCAGTTCGGTATAAAATGGACTATTGTGCGGCTTAAAATCAACTGTTATTATAAATCAGAATGCTCGCTTTATCAACCTAAACGACAACACACCGATTTACATAAAGGTACGAGCGGTGACCGTCCCGCGTTCGGCTCTTACATGAAATACATTACATCAACTAATAATCATTTTGATGCAATCTCTTTCATCATCTTCTAATATGATTGCCTCCCTTTACCTAGGTCAAACTTTAAAAGGTCTGCGCCCTACGATCATCAGTGGTAAGAATTGCAATAAGTCGACTAAGAACGCCGTTATATTTAAGACATTTACGTAAACAAAAACGAAGCGTAGTAACCCCGTTTTCTTTAAAAGCCGATCCTTTTCATTTTACGAGACCGCGGCTTAAATCTATATTTTTCTGATGTCATTTGGCAAAAAAAAAGAATTTCTATGACCGCCAGGTGCCCGTTTTTAGGCATTCATATGATCCTCACGTTTGTGTTATATGCGCTCACAACACTGACTGATGGAATATTCAGCCGAAGTAGGAAATTAAGGGGAAATGTAATAAAAGCCGGGGAGTCAAGGCTAATAATACATCTTTCAATACCTGTGACTCCTCATGTTTCGTAATTTTCATTTTGGGTAAACATTTTGGACATCAGATTTACGTCATTGAATATATGAATGTAGCTTTAATTGGATATCATATAGTGCCGTGATATGATATTATCATTGAAATACTCAATACGCGATGTTATATCTGAAATTGCCTTAATCAATGATTCCTACTACTGATTGAAAAAAAAAAGTTATATTTTCAAGAAAAACGGACTAGCACTAAAGACCTTAACCTCCAAAAACAAAACTACAGAAATCCATTCAAATTATGCATGCTAAGGCACAATAACCGCATGTGTCTAACATTTTTTACTCATGCAGGTTGGCATAAAAATGAATTCTTTTACAGACATTACTACACAGAATGTCCCATTATCTCGACAGTCATTATGAGTAGAGTAAGACATATCCATAAAATGGCAACTTAAGGAAACTGGGCATTCACATAAACATGGACGAAAAGACCTAAAGAGGGATAGAGTGAGCGAGAAAGAAGAAAAAGGAAAGTGAGAGAGAAGTAGAGAAAGAAAGAGAGAGAGAGAGAGAGTGCGGGAGTGTGAGAGAAAGAGCTAGAGAGGTACAGAGAGAGGCAAAGAGATAGAGAAAGAGTTAGAGGGAGTTAGGATGAGAGAGAGAGAGAGAGGAGCAAGAGAGAGAGAGGGAGACAGTTAGAGAGAGGAAGAGGGTGAGCTGGGATAGGTAGAGATACATATAAGGGAAAGGGAGACAGAGAAAGGAAGAGAGAAACTAGAAAGCCAAATGTATAGACTAGAGACATGTCATTCTTAAAGGCAAACGATGAGGGTTGACAACGGGATATGTATGTTGATTCAATTAGTGGTCCTTGATAGTAAAGTGTATTTTGCTCATGGGACGACAATGTATTCCACTTAGGAATTTTCACTTAGTAAGTCAATATGGCAGTGAAATGGTTGCAGACAAAGGAGCTACGAGAAAAGGTGTAGAATTAAGAAAAAAAAAAAGAAATTCATGAAACAATCGTTGATTCAAAGTTGTTTCGAAAACGACAATGCCACACCATACATGGAACCAATTTTAAATCCATTCAAAATGTAGTTCCACAACCAAATAAATCTGTTTTCGTGAAAAAATATATATTTCTTTTTAGCATCAAGAAATGGGCTTATGAAATCGTTTGGTATTTTCAACTTCTATAAAAGCTCAATAAGAAATTTTCCACCAAATATCCTCGATATAACGCCACCGCTGTTTATGCTAAAGTTTCAGATTAACCCGTAACCGGCAATTTTGGCTATTCACTTAAAATTTACCTTAGGCATGCAAGATTCACCTTTTGCCTCTATTTGAAGAAAATCCAACCAAAAAGGCTATTTGGGTTAGAACATCATGACTTCCAGAAAGTTAAAAGTCATAGTATTCTTTGGAAACTAAACCCGCATCATTATAGTATATGTACATGTAATTATCTAACCACTTTGAGTGGCTCATCAACGTTAGAACACGGTATGTGCGAACATGAAATATGGATACCCTTTTATGTCTTCAGAATATGCAAACTTGAAATATGGAAGACCTCGGTAACCTTATATAGATTATAGAGAATGGATGGAAGTAGGCCACAAAGGGTGATTTAAGGAAAGATGCACTTAAGCCTGGCATTTATCCGGATTTTCTTCTTAAATGGTTTAAATAAGTAAGATACATTTTTGGTTTAGTTTCAAAGATTTCTTTCGTCAAAGTAATGGTCTTAGGAATAGTTCGTTTTTATATAAATTATTTGACAATTAATGCAGGGTAATATCACCGGGGCACTTTCATGTTTTAGATTAACCAGAATAAACTAATTCTTGCGACTATGGGATGAATGGCGTAGTGGTGGTTACTTAAGGAACATTTTCGGAAGCAACAAGCTACTGCGTCGCAGAGTGCCCTCATAACAGGAGTACCAAACGGGCCAATTGTTAAAAAGTGTTTATTTTACTTCATTCGGCATGAAATGAACTCTAAACTTCTTTAAACCTAATAATTATTTTTAAAAATGGAATGATTTTATTCTTAATTTGCCAGCCAGGAACAAACAAAATATTGTGACAGCAACTTTGCACAGAACTGCCATTCTATACCAACTGCCATTCTATATTCTATACCAAAACGTTCCGTTTTGGTATAGAATAGAAACACTACTTTGTGCTTTTATATAAACAAGTGCATCTAGGTTATATTTCTATGTCTTAATGCTTTTTCTATTTGAAACCAAAGATTGTTTGTGCTATTAGAAACATATCATATAGTGGGATTTATTCTTATAAAATGCCAGGAAAATACAAATAATGCGAAATGTTCCTTAGTGGGTAATATTTATAATTTGATGAATCAAGTGTTGTGTAAAGCCGATATCTTAAATGTTTATCCAGGAGTACCCAACGAAAGAATTTTAGAAGCATGTCTAATAGGACTTATTGTATGAAACGAACTCATTTGCAGCTAAATGTGGCGAAATAGTATTCCTTTAAGTGAAACCCTTATTCTTTGTTAGCCAGCCAGGAAAGCCCGAATATCGTTGCCAGCAAAACACTACCAGCAAAAATGGATACCCTAAAATGGTTCATAACCTTTGAAAGTTCACCAAAATTAGTATATTCCTATGTTTTAGCCCTAATTTGCTAAAAACTGAGTTGATTGCGTGTATTAATTGCATTTTATGGACCTTATTTCTTGATATAAAACAAAAAGGTAATTTAAATTATTTATTGTGTTCTGTAAAAATGCCAGCAAGATAGATATTGGACAAGAATAGATATTTCACCGAATAAATCGCCGGGTACTTCTGTCATAAGTGCGTGGTCTACCATTATCTATATCTATGAAGATTTAAACGATGGTCCTCGCGGGCGTACTAAGCATGGATTTTATGGAGCGATTTTACGAAATTGCACTGGCACTATATTTTTGATTTTTAGCACCGCGACGTACTAAAGCCCTTAATTAGCCATAAGAGTACTCCGAAGGAGTTACTAGGGGGATGCTTACTAATCTGTCAACGTTATGATTTTATGTAATGTCGTTGTTACGTCGTGGTACTATAGCACCAATGAAGATTAAAGGGCGAATATGGATGAAAATGTAGGGAGTAAGGGAAACATTGATGATGAGCAGAAATTGCTCATGAATACAATTTGTTTTAGAAATCTTGAGAGATTTCCTTTTAGATCAATAAAGAGATCCAAAAGTTAACCATGTCTTCTCATGTTTCTTTTTGCTTTTTGCAATTTTATTGGTTTTGCACATGATATTTTAATTTGCTCTAAATGGTTTCACTGCTTTGCATGTAAGTTCATTGGAAATTTACATATTTATTTTTTATTGCTTGAATAATGCTTGAAATTAAAATACCACAAAAGCATCTTTTAAAATGTTGCATCTTGCCGTCAAATTGTTTGGTCACAAAATAGTTATTGTGCTCATTAATAGTCTATATCGTCAAGAGCCAGTAGAGACAATCCTTCGGCCTTGTCCTTCTAGAATTGGCGCGAAAAGCAAAACAAAAGAGAAGACGCCAGAATATGTTAAGTAATTTCAATGTGTCTATTAGCCTTCTGGTCCCTTTGAGTGGGTGAATTCATGGGTTCTTTATTGTTTATAACCTCAATATCAATGGTTCTCGTCAGGGAAATGTGCTTGAAATATTAACCTTATCTCACTCTCTCTTTTTTAAATAATGTTACCATTGATTTAATTTATTCGGAAAACTCGGATCTGCCAATATTTGCTTATCATATTTACTAAATACTCATATTTTGAAAATATGACATATTTCATAAAAAATAAAAGATGCATACAACATCTTGCAACATAGGCCAAATTGTTATCCTCCATATTTCGTGATTCTTTTTAATTCCCTAACGTGACAAGGTATGGGATAAACATTAGAATTTCGCATAAATACGCCTCAATATTTGGAGTGTGATACTTTTTTAAGGGCAAAATGTGGAATCCCAGCTGCCTTTATCTAAGAACACGAAACCCTACTTTGCCATGTCTTGGCGATGAATTTGATGAAGATGCTAGTTAAATCTCTTACTTTTGTTTCATAAGAACAGACCTGTGAATAATGGATTATACATGTTTTCCAATTATAGATAATTGTGTTTTTGCACGCAATGCGTTCATATGAATAACTCGGTTGGCCTACAATTTCATATTTTCCTCTAATTGTTTTCTCATCAAAGAAAAATCAACGATCAAATTGAATGTCATAATATTATTTGCAAAGTTCTCAGAATATTTGCAGTTTTTGTAAATGCTTGGTTCTTATATGCACCTTTGTTTTTAAGATGTCCCGCTCGTCAACAACTTAAGCAAATTGCTTTTTGAGCACAAAATAAAATTTCATTGAAAATCTCATGCCTGCCGGTTTGGTTTTACATTATCACCAGACAAGTTTATGCCTGTAAGGTAAATCCAAAAAACACGTTTTTTGTATGAACCAGATCTTATGAAAAACAAAGGTAGTCCTTAACTAAATAAATTTGAATTAAATAACATTATATATGCATATATGTTGGCGACATATACGAACTATGCTTTTCCACAATGCACCTTACGGAATTTCTATTTGTTTGATCTCATTGAGGCATCTTATTTGATACAGCAACAAAATAAATAAAAATCAAATTCATGATATAACCGGTGTTTTCTAGTCTAGAAAGTCCTTCACGAGGTCGAAGTTTTATAGTCTACTCAAAATAGGCAATAAAAGATTTTTTCTGACCACTTCCAAAGTGTATTCACTTGTCTGCAAAGCTGTGATAAACCGTGAAACCGGAATCAAAAGGCCTTTTTGTCCATTTCATTAGTTTCCATTAAATGCACCCACACATTTTTGTAAATCATTATTTTACTTAGTTGCTAAAGAAAACGAATACAAAAACGTATTTCGAATAAAATGGGGTTTTTGTGGTCTAAAGTATTTTTTTACGATTCAAAACAGGTTAAATTGACAATTGTCGCTAGAGCTTTCGGTGATTTAGCTTCAAACGTCTTCGCTTCATATGCAAAATGTGAAGAGTGTAATTGAGATTCATGAGAAAATCTGCTAAAATGTGCCACTGTCTTTTCCTCCATTGTATTAGTTCCCTCTTGTAGCTTATTCCTTTTACTTAAATGTTAAAATCATCTCTGGAATTATTTGAAATAAATAAAACAACATAAAAAATAACGGCATTTGAATATTCTAACATATAACACGGACTATTTTCGATTAATCGATCATAAATATTTCACAAATTACACCACATTTATTATAGAAAACATTTGCCATAACTTATGAATTGACTCAAACAGTTATTATGCATTACACTAAGACACAATTTTAATGAAACCAATTTTGCATCGTTTTTCAGACAACTGGACTACCCTGTGCTCCTAAAGCTACCTCGGCTTAATCTTGATTTAGCATAAGTCCAAATGAGAACATTTAGTTCCTGCAATTCTATATGACATGTCACAAAGAGAAAGCGGGTCTTTGAAAGTTTGATACCTCCGAGCAAAACAGGTCACTGATTGAATCATTTGAAATCGAATATATCCCGGACTGACTTTTATTTAATTCATGAGGACACCCTACGACAGAAGTTTGGGAAGTAGTTTATAACTAAATCAATTTCAAATAAAAAACTGACTATATATCATCCAACTAAATGAAAAGTAAATAACATAATCAAAAGTGTTGAAAGAATGTTCTTAAGTTTCGAGACGGATTTTTTATGTTCAATAACTGGAACCGCTCCTGTTATAAACAGCATCGCGTTTTTCAGTTCTATTTGTAAAGTAACAAACATTATAAATAATATTTTTAGTAAAATATTTTACTAGCTTGAATGTCAATATAGCCTTTCGATTAATTAAAAAGTGTTCTTTTTATTATCTTACCTGAAATTGTTGATTATGCGAAAAATGTATATTTGAAATATTTTTTGAAACCCATTCATTTGTTATTCATTTTGAAAACCTCTATAAACTTAATATCATATTCATAATTCACAGGATAACTAAGGAATGATCCTAAGGGAGAACGGGTCTGTTGCATTACTTTTTTTAAGTCGCAGAAAAAGTCTAACATCACATGCGTGTTATCATAAAATTATTACCGATACTGATTCTAACCAATTTGTCAAGAGACAAATAGAAAATGGTTTGCTATATTCAGAATTTTTATGTCCCAAGTAAAAGGAAAACTTTTGAATAGGAAAATAGTAGAACAGTTTTAATAAAGTTGCATTTTGTTGATGTTTTTATCTATTTAGAATATTGCTAATTTCATGTAGCCCCTAATAAATATACACAAATGACATTTTGCTCGAAATATGTTGTCCACGCTTTATATTAAAGTTTGTTTCCTGCTTATTATAGTCTTTAATGAAATACTTTTGTTCCTCAATTTACATCCTTACTTCAAGAGAAAATGATTTTGTGAGCTATTTGGAAAATCGAATTTAACATTGCTCATCGTAGTTTTGGATCAGATATCAAACATTGTATCTGTTTCACAAAAGCCTAATAACCTTTCCTGAAATTCGGCAGGACAATGGCGTTCCCAAATTGGTAAATATATAGGCGTAGCCTATTACGTCGTATGAAGACGTGACGTCTAAAATACAGTGTTACATGAATGTGTTTCGAGTTTTATTTTTGTGTCTTGACGTCGAAAGAATCTCGCTTTAAACTACGAAACGATATCTCTGAAACCTTAATCCTTATAACGATTTGACGCTCCAAAGCTTCCAAAAAATATATCATTGGAATTAATTTCACGCGTCAAAATGACGTTGTTCTCCAAACGTGTCACTAATGTATATCTATGCCTGCTACGTTATACAATCTCTCTCTGCAATACATGTCCTTATGACGTCCTCATCGTAAAACGATATATTAAACATAATTCTATGATGTCGTTATGTTTCCCCAACGCATCTTGTCAGAAGGGGAATTACATGCTACTGTGAAAAGGCAACATGTGACAAGAAGGCAAGGACAACTCAGGACTGAACAGTGCAAAAGGGGTCGGACTAAAATTTATCCTTTTTTCTGTTTTGCATAATTTTATGTGTAGGTCTATTTGTAAATTGTTTAGATAAGTGAATCCAGATGCAAATATTTGATATCATGTTTGAAAAAAAGCCTCAATGTCGTGTTTTACTCCATATATCTATTTACATAAATATTTACTTAGCATGGAACACTGAGAGCCAAATGACTTATAAAATAAACCATTGCATATTGTAAACTATGAATACTAAACTACTTGTACGGAATCCGTCCCTTCCATATTGGAAAAGTAGAAAGACCAGCGCACATACTAACTATGGAACAATGTTTGCATCAATTAGATGCAAAGGAAAATTTGCTCGTTTGTTTGCTCATACTTATTTAGCAAATTCTTACAAAAGACAGCGGCTTTTGACAAAATTATGGTATTCTTATCAAATACATTTCGGTCATGCAAATACTTAATAAACAAATCTGTTTTTCGACAAAGTTTTTTTTTTAATTCTAAACAAATATTTTCAAAAATAACGCTAAAGGGTATGTAATCAATGCTTAAAAGCCTGCTGACTGATCAAAAAGAATAAATTGCTATCTTTATTTTACAAATGTGCCTTTCGAGATTTCGGTTTTTGAAATTAAATTCATGCGTGTTTTTCATGAATTGGGCCTTAGGGTTCCTATGTGTTAAATATGTCGTTGGTTCCGTTAATTGTATTCCAATCATTCGTTTGAATAAATAGCTGGTTATGTGGAAAATGCCATTACTGACTATAATGAGCTCGTTCGTGACCATAGGAAGTCATCATGTTATCATATCACGACTTCGAATGGCATTGTATAGCTTCCTCAAATCTGAGCTTTGCTTTACTATGATGTCGTTTATATTTCGGCGTGTTGGCTCACGAAACGTGCTTTTTACTGGCTTCTGGGCAAGTACTTTTCTAACTTCTTTGTTTGTTTTATTCCAGAAGGGGGATGGGTTATAGCGGGCGGCGATGTTGGTACACAATAATCCTTTTCGGAAAAAATACAATATTCTTTTAAACAAAAAACACATTGCTATATAACAAATATTTTGATATAAAATAATGTCAAAAATATATACAACGGTTGTATATAGCGCTCTACATAGCTTATCATACAGATAATTAGCTTTAGAATTGAACAAGAACATCCTGGGCTACATGGGGATTGATATTGCTAGACAGTTATTCTGGTCTATGGTATCTAAGTTTAAATAACACACTATGACTTAAACTTGTTAAATGGGTCCAAATCTGATAGGGATTCGTTAAACAGAGAAATATTTTGCTACATGTCTTATACTTGAGCAAATCATATCAATGGCTATTTAGATTTTGATGTTATTTACGCCCTTTTACATTTCATTCATATTTGCTTACAACGACAAAATGCTCAGAAAAATAGCATTTAACCCTGCGATAACCAGGTAAACACCATGGAGCAATAACTGCATATTGGTTACAAATGGACAACTGCCCTTCCATACTAATGCCCTCGAAACACAAGCAATACCTGTAAAGTGTGATAGACCATCACTATTCAATAAGGAGCAGATATATGAGTCTAATGAACAAAGGTCAATATGGTGACATCACATATTCTGAGTGGTATTCATTTCTCGGTTCAACGACATGTTAACAAGGGTAGACCGTTCCGATAACAAGGATATTATTTTGTTATGTAATAAATGATGTTGTAACAACGAGACAGAGATTTTGAAACATTACAATTTATCTGACATACATGAGTTAACAGGTTATATTGACCTTTAAAATTTGATTGGGATAGTCTAACTGCTTTGAAAATTACTATCTATGAATAAATGAACTAGCTATGAATAAATGTAAACATATTGGATATTAGTAATCGGTGAATGAAAATAGTTTTTTGTATTCTAATAATTGAAACCTATTTAATATGTTTCTACTTCTCGAGTATTTCAATTTATCTCAATCAAGTTATTCATAGTCCTTTATTTCCTGTACATATATTTCATTTATATTAAACAGTTAATGTATAAATTGATAAACTAGAAAAAGTTTCTTGTTCAACGGATTTAAAATCTGTGGTTAGATGCTTAATTTATTCAGAGTGTTTTACTAATTAAATCAACTAGATGTTATGCAATAGAACGTATTAAGCTTACGTCACATGAAGCTCCACAAGCTTCTTTTTTACCACTGCATGCATGTTCTTAATTTGACTTCAACAAGCTTCTAAGAAAGTTTAAATAGAACTTTGTACAAAATAAGTACAACAAGCTAGAGGAGTTTCACGTCTTAAATTATAAAATGAAACAATGATATAGTCTTGCATAGATATAAGGTGAGAAGCGATCCTTTATTTATTGAATTCTATGTATTTAAATCTTATTTCCAATGAGTTCAATTATTGAAAATTGCAATAAAAGGACATGGTTTCCATTAAGATAATTTGAACAACAACAGAATGACACATATTACTTACCTCAATAATCTCAAAAATTTAAGTCCAATTAATCCTTATCGTTTTAAGGTGGAAACTGTAACAAAATAAAAGAATATAAAGAAAAATATTGTTGACCATATAAGCGCGGGATCATTGCATGCAATGCCCGTATATTTGAGTATGAATGAATGAATTTATGAATAACTGCCCACAGCATAATGACATACGCAAGTATGTACTGTATGATGAACCCATATTTTGCGTCAAAGGTACATTAAAACATATTATGATTTATGCGCCCGTATATCTCTTTATCTCTAATTACCATTGTATATCATTGTTAATGTATCACTACTTTATCGGGTGAGTTATATTAAAGACATGGCCCCCATGACCAAACACTAATTTTATGTCACCATGGCAATACGATGGAGCATTGCATTGGATATTTAATTATTATTTCATTAGAAAACATGAGATTACAGTGGTTTAGTTCCCAGCGACGTTAATGATTAATGGAATCAAATCCAATTAAGTCTTGAAGCTCTTTCATTACAACTAATTTAATCAAACTCACTCCCAATAAACGTTAGCTAACTTTAAAGTTATAAAACCAAGTTTTTTCCCACATGAGTGCTGCAGTAATTCGTCCTTGTTGTTTTTTATTAGGTCGTTCTTATTAATAAAAAGAATTTAGTTCCACTCAATGTTTGTGATTTTTCTCGAGAGTTCAGTTTGACATTGGAAAAATGCTTGCTCTTAGCCAATTTAGTTTTTTTGTGATAAAAAATAGCAATATTGTATTTTTTTCAAAAACCATTATTCCCAGATCATGGGTTCTAGTGAAAAGAAAAATATAAATATATGTACATCTGCATAGGGATAAAGTGTTTAAAACTACATTTCCTATATCTAACATTATTTAAGTAAACTATACGAGTGTGAAATCATAAAACGAAAAAATGAAATTTGATTCATTTTTCCACATAATGATTCTCCCTTACTTAAGAATGTGATGAGATATTAATTCTCACTGATACACTCAAAATGTTAAACATAATGATCGCCGTTTAAATGTGAAGATATTTTACTATGACCTTTTATTAGGCCTCTTAGTCTACGGGTTTGATGGTTGTAGCTTCTAAGCCCAATAGAAGGATCTTGATCTAACCATCCATACAAAGGAAGAGATTAATTTACAGATGCTGTTAATGCGAAGTGGAAAAGGGGTTTTCAGGATTTATATACACTTGGACAATGTTATAAACTGCATTCTAAATGAATGGAGGAAATTTCGTAGGATTTCACCCGATGGCATCAAATATTAAAATTTTACCATGTCAAATCATTATAATAATCATATTTTTCTGATTAATATTAGTTTTCTAAAATAGACAAAAATGATCTTAATTCATAAAACCTTCATTGTGAACAACCAGTCTAGGTCAGGTTCATTAGTGTGTAATCTAATGACTGCTTTTGAAATGTAATCATAGTCCTTTTCAATTATTTTATGTAAGTTTAATTGGGTAAGGCCCTTTAAACTCGATCTCGATCTCGATCTCGACACATATTAAGAACGGATTCTCATACCTAATGTTGCTGTCTTTTTCGAACATGTTTATAAAGATAACTGAAGTACTCATCTACTGTTTACAAAATTTAGGCGTTCCTTCTAATAGTTGAATTGTTTTAAGTACACCCCCGACGATCGTCAAAAAATTGATAACGACATCGACTTAATCTCATACAGCAGATGTACATTTATTTTTTGATGTTATTCGACTACGGTATCGGGTTAAACGTACTTTAGGTGTCCCATTTTAGGCAAATCCTATGTTTTTTCACTTTTGTTTGGTATATACTTGGCGACTTTATCAAGTGGATAAAATTCCTTTTTTATGTTTCATTTAAGTACAATTTTGGATTTCGATGATCGTCAGGTGCCCCTATTTAGGCATTTCATATGTTACTCACGTTTGTGTCATATGCTCTCACAACACTGATTGATGGAATATTCAGGCAAAGTAGGAAATTAAGGGGCAATGTAATAAAAGCCGGGGAGTAAAGGCTAATAATACATCTTTCAATACCTGTGTCTCCATATATTACATATTTTCATTTTGACTTTTGATTAACATACTACATTTATAGTTTTGAAGGGATTGTTTTGATGGGATTTCATGTGCTGTAATTATATAGAATATCAAGCGGTAAAATACTTAAATACGCGATGTCCTGTCTGAAATCGCCTTAATCAATGATCTCTACTACTAATTGATAAATTAAAAGTAGGGTTCTCTCAAAGTTTGAATAGTAGTAGTAATAAATTAAATTACTAAATAAATTATGTTAAATTTTCAAGGCAAAAAAACGGACTAGCACTTGAAAAACCCTAAACCTCAAAAACAACTACAGACATCCATTCAAATTATGCATGTTAAGACACAATAACCGCATGTGTCTAACAATTTCTTTTACAGACATCATGGCACCTAAAAACTTACATCATCTTACAGCTCGACAGTCATTATGGGAAGAGTAGGACATGACTACAAAATGGTAACTTAAGGTAACCGGGCATTCATGTAAACATGAACGACAACAAAACATAAAGAGGGAGAGAGTGAGCGAGAAAGAAGAAAAAAAGAGAGAGAGAGATAAAGAAAGAAAGAGAGAGGGAGACAATGGGCGAGACAATAAGAGAGAGAGAGAGAGAGAGAGAAAGAGAGAGAGAGAGAGGGGGGACAGTTGGCGAGATAGGGTGAGGGGGAGATAGGGTGAGGTCATATATATGATATACATGAGTAAAATATAAAAAGGGAGAAAGAGAAAGGGAGAGAGAAAATTGAAAGCGAAATGAATAGACTAGAGACATGTCATTCTAAAAGGCAAACGATGAGGAGTGACAGCGAGATATGTATGTCGATTCTATTAGTGGTCCTTGATAGTAAAGTGTATTTTGCTCATGGGACGAAATAGTGTACCTCTCAGTTAGTCAATGTTGCAGTGAAATAGTCCAAAAATTAGGCGCCACATGAAAGGTGTAGGATCATAAAAGATAAAAAAAACATGAAGCAATAGTTGATTCAAAGTCGTTTCGAAAACGACAATGCCACATCATATATAGAAACTCATTATAAGTCAATTTCAAATGTAGATCCACTAAAAAAATAAAACTGTTTTCGTGAACAAATATATATTTTTTCGAGCATCAAGACATGGGGTTATGAAATCTTTGAACTTTTCACCTTCTCGATAAGCTCAATAAGAAATATTAATATTTTAAGATATCTTTTATTTAATCTCAATATTGTTTTTGCTTAAGTTTTAGATTCGCCTTCGACATGCAATATGCACTTTCCAACCTCGATTTGATGTAATTCAGAACCAAACGGCTATTTGGGTAATAACATCATGACTTCCAGAAAGTTAAAAGTTATTTCTTATTATTTCTTGCTTTAGAGTCTTAAACCGCATCATTATATTATTTATAATCTTATTATTATGGCTTATCAACGTTAGATTTGAACATGGCATGTGCGAACATGAAATATGGAGACCTTTTTATGTCTTCAGAATATGCAACTTGAAATATGGAAGACCTCTGAATTCACCTCTATGTCTTCCGGTATCATCATATGAATTATAGAGAATAGATGGAAGTAGGCCACAAGGGGTGATTAAGGGAAGGATGCACTTAAGCCTGATATCAATCGCGTTTCTTCCAAAATGGTTTTAAATAATTAAGACACATCTTTGGTTATTTTCAAAGATTTGTTTCTTCAAAGAAAACCTCTTAGGAATAGTTCGTTTTGATATATTTGAAACATACTGTAGGGTAGTATCGTCTGGGCACTTTCATGTTTTTAGAATAACCAAAATAAACGTATTCTTGCCATCATATGGGGACATTGAACATGGAGGATAATGTCAAACGGACAATTAAACGAAATTACTAACACAACCGATAAAGCAGAACAAGAACTATAGGGTTTTTTTTTAAAGTAAACACACTATATATGCATATATTCTGGCGACATATAAGAACCAAACGTGTTCGCCGTGCACCCATATATCCATTAGTTTATTAGTTTGATACTATTTAGTCATTTTAATTAAAACAGCAACAAATAAATAAAATAGAAATCAAAGCAAGCTAAAACTAAATCCTCTATTTTCTTAGAACCCCTTCACAATGTCGAAGTTTTATAGTCCACTCAAAATAGACTATAATGGTTTTTCTGACCATTTTCAAAGTTGATTCACTTGTCTGCAAAGCTGCGATAAACTGTGAAACCGGAATAAAAAAAGACTTTTTGTGTTTTTCATTAGTTTTCGTTAGATGCACCCACATATGTTTTTTGCAAACAATTATTATTTTGTCATATTTGATTATGGAAAATACAAAACAGATGCCTGCATTTAGGCGGCCTGTGTCATTTCTTATTCTTAAGGAGAATAAAACATAGAATTCTATCATTGCATTTTATACCAGGTAATGGGATGTGAGATGGGTATTCTAGAGTAAAATCCTTTTTACGAATTGAAACCAGAGGAATTGACAATTGTCACAAGAGCTTTTGGCGATTCAACTTGAGACGTCTTTACTTTATAATAAAATGTGATTGGCGTAATGGTGATTCATGAGAAAAACTGCTTAAATGTGTCCTTGTCCTTAAATTCTTTCAGTGTTTAGTTCAATATTGTTGCTTACTTATTTCACAAAAAAGATATAGTGATATCCGGATGTATTTAAAGGTACTAATCCATTAAGGCAACATATTCTAGTATAATGTAAATATTGGATACATATTTTATATTTGTTATTATTGTCAAGCAAGATAAATTAATTATTTAAACAATAGCAATATATAATTAAAGATTATTTTAATAAGACAAAAAGCTTTTTTCCAAAGCTCTTAAATTTGCTCAAATCTTTTTAAAATTGTGTTACTCAACTTTGATAGCAACATCGTGTAACTGGACTTTTTTCTCCACCTATAGCCACGTCGGCTTAATCTTGATTTAGCCAAAGAACAAAATGAAGACATTTAGTTTCTGCAATTCTATATGACATGACACAAAGAGAAAAGGGTCTTTGAAAGTTTGATACCTTCGAGCACAACAAGTCACTGATTGGATCATTTGAAATCGAATACATCCCGGACTGACAAGCTTCTCAATGATTACTTTTATTTGATTCATGTGGACACCCTACGACAAAGGTTTAAGATTATTTAATTAACTATAACAATTAACATTCCGTTTCAAGAGTTTTGAGAGGGATTTTTTGGCTCAAACAATATCATAATATAGAATCATTGGGTACATGTGGTTCGTCTGAGTACTTTAATAAATTTATGGAGTTTTTCATATTTGCGTTATTCGTCCCGCTGAACAAGGTAAGCTTGAAAATGGAAAGTACCAGTTAGTAATAGGCATTTTGTATTTTGCCAGCATAAATGTCAATAAAGCCTTTGGATTAGCTGAGAAAGTGTATTTTTTAGTTTACATATAAAATGATTATGCGAAATTATAGAAAACTGTTTATATTCTAACCTTCTGTTTTATTTTAATTTCAAAACCCTCTTTTAACTAAGTATCAAAGTCATGATCCACAGGATAATGAACTCTGTGATATAGAGAATATTGAGGTCGTTTTTACTCGGAATATGGCAGGTTAATGTGACGGGAAGGGTTCTTTTAATGTAAAGAGAAACCTATCAGAAGATTTGATTAATGAGTTTTGCAATAAACATATGTGACATTTTTCACTTAAGGTGAAATAAGTCGCCCTTTCATCATATCACATTTACTCCATACTCCAGGTTTGACTTAGACATTAAACAGAGGACTACTTCTTTATAGGTTTACGTTTCTCGGACGTTAAATTTCCGCTACGGATTGATAAACCGTTCCTGGTCAAAGCCCTGAATACCTTAATATATATCATGATGACGTGGTGGTGTAGGGCATGGTTACATAACATTTTATTTCTGTAATTAAAGGTAGTAGATGATTTGCATCGATTATGAAAACAAAATGATCATATATCTATTTTTTAATTATTTATAATATCTGTTAAATCTTATCACGTATTTTTCAGTTACATTAAGAACGATGTCATATGTATTGATTGACATCGTTCGCCTATCATGAAACTGCATATGTTACATTTCATTAACGGTTAAAGTTTTTAATAGCGTTATGAGCATTCCAGATGTTTTTCATAGGTATGAACACATGGCGATTATATCAAATTGGAGCCTCTTGGTATTAATCAAAATTAATGAGACAATATGCAATAACCAATAACTTCTTGAGGATGTTAGTCTATTGTACTCATTTGTGTTCCATTAAATCAATCAATTAATATTAGTCGATGGTTACCCGGTTCCTTTTGGGAAACCTGACCCTAGCTATATATGCCAAGTATATAAAAATGTTACCTTCTTTATATCACAATTCCATTTCTTATTACTATTCCACAACAAGGTAAATGTGCGGAAACCTGCTAAAGGATGTATTCAACTGACGGAAAACATAGAACAAAAAATATACAATTAGCAACTACAATCTTCTTTTTTTCAAATGACAGCGAACTGAACTAGCTCAATTTCAAATCTGTGAAGTACCCAATTTTCTAGACGCAACAATAAATATCTGCTTGTTTTCTATCGCTCTTTTATTTTATTTTTCTAGTCTATAAAAGAAATTACAAGGTCAGCTTAACACATAAATTAGATATCGCCTTATTCATTGCAAGCTCACGTAACCTTGTTTAAAGCACACTCTCTTATTTCTTATTACGAAAGGACTTTTATAGAGAATAGACTACGGCATTTTTGTCTAAAATCCTTTTATGACATTTAACATTTGAATCATCCTAAGCAAGAATGGGCTATAGCAGTACTCTCAATATTTGAAAAAGAAAATTGCACAGAAAGACATGTATCACATACGCGTAAGGGCTTGTTCACACTGGAAGCGACAAGCGACAATTAATGTTTTTATAAAACTAGCCACAGAGCGTCGCTAGTCTCATAAAGAACAAATAAGTATACTGTCGCTTCCCGTGTGAACAAGCCCTAAGGCCCGGATTACATACAACAACCGATTCTGAAATCGCATGTTGCGATTTTCACTGTTTACTTTGTGGCACTTTGAGAACTTTGAGGAATATTCATTTCGCTCATTGAGTAATAGTTTACCGGTTATAGTTTGTTTTTGTTCCAAATATTAGTTAAACTGTAAAAAAACATTTTGTAAATAAAGCTTTCGATTTGGAATGTCACTCATTCAGTGTTCCTGGAAAATTTACACAAAATGACATTTTCCTTGAAATAGTGGAGATAATGTCGTTTAATTTAAGTTGGTTCACTACTGATTATAGTCTTAAATGAAATACATGTGTTACTTTATTTCCATCCTTAGTTCAATGGGAAATGATTTTTTGAGTTAGTTCGAAAATCTAATTTAATTTTGCTCATCGTGCTTTAGAATCACATGTCAAACACTGTATCTGTTTCCCAAAAGTTTAATAACCTTTCCTAAATTTTGGCTACACAATGCCATTCCCAACTCGGTAAAAAAAAACTCGGCAAGCTATTCTTTAATTACGTCGTAATACGACGTGACGTCATGAAAACGTAATTTGGTATTTAATGAACGTGTTTTCGATTTCTTATTAATTTCCATTCAACGACGTCGAATGAATGCCTACGATCTATTAGAACGCGACGCTCCCGTTGATCTCGACAACGATATTGCGTGCGGAAAAAGATAATCTTGTAAAATGGCAATGTCCACTTAACGTCGCACGATTACCCTATGTTTCTTAGACATATCCTACCAAGAAGGGAATTACATGCTCCCGAGAAATGCTAACGTGTGACAAGATGGCAAGGACAACTCAAGACTTATCCTTTATCCGTGCAAGAGGGGTCAGAAATTGTGAAAGCTGTTTTGAATTCAAACTTATTTATGTATGTTTTTTTTAATAAATCAATATACATTTGCATTGTATCATGTTTAAAAGAAACAGATTCAACGTGGTGTCTATAATCCGCACAGTTATATCAATTTTGACTTGGAACACTGAGGACCAATTGACTTATAACATGTAGATTTCAACGCATACGTATTATCTGTCGGGTAACACTAACTTGTACTGAATCCGTCCCTTTCATATTGGAAACGTAGATAGGTTAAGACACATAGCAATCATGCAACAATGTTTGCATCAATTAGATACAAAAGAAAATCTGCTCGTTTGTTTGCTCGTACCAATTTAACGAATTCTTACAAAAAGACGGTCGCTTTTGACAAAATAATGTTTTTCTTGTCAAGTACATTTTGGCTCTGCTTTTTTCCGACAAAGTTCTTTTTTCAATTCTTGACAAACATTTTAGAATTTTAAGCCAAAAAAGTATGTAATCAATGCCAGAAATGCTGCTGCCTCAACAAAAGGGATAATTTGCTATTTTTATTTTTCAAATGCGCATTTCATGATTTTTCTATAATTCATGCGTGTTTTTCATGAATCCGGCCTTAGGGTTCTTATGTGTTAAACATGTATTCGCTTAATCTTGAGCGAATTCCATAAAACATCAAAAGTCTTTTGAAGATCGTTTCTAATTCAAATAACAAAACAATCGTCATCATTGGAACACAATAATTTCAAGTAATTTGTTCGATTTTATCCATCATCGTATCAGCAACATTGCGTTAAATTGCTAAGGAACATTTATGCTTAGGAATTATGGAATAAATAATACAAATATGAATATATACATGTTCATAAACATTCATAAATGACGAAATGCGGACGAATTTAAGAGATCGCATTTAAGGTATCAACGGATTTTATTAACTATACGCCCTTTTGGTGTCTGATATTGACTGCAAAGCGATATCTTAAAATTACATCCGCCAAAATTACACCTGGGCTCAATATAGGACCAAGAAACGACGTGCATATTTGACATCAAAAGGACGTGAATATGACGAACCATTGCCGAGTGGGATGTGACAAAGCAATTGTTGACTATTATGAGGCTCTTTCGTGACCCTAGGAAGGCATCATATTAACCCATCACGACTATGCATGGTATTGTAGGGCTTCAAATCAGAGCGTTGCTTTACTATGATGTCGTTTATATTATGGCTGGCGGGCTCGAGAGACGTGCTTTTTACTAGCTTCTGGGGAAGAAGTTTTGCTACTTTTTTAGTCTGTCACAATCCTAGGGAGACGTGGATGCGACGGAGTAGGGTATACAATGGTACAAAAAGTATCGTCCTAAAATTGATTTATGGGTATATTTCAAACACATTGGTGAATGTTTATTTACTTACATTCGAAAATCAACTTATTATAAAAAATGAAAATATTACATATAGTTCATCATTATAAGCTTTACAACGGTGCGATACTGCATTAGTTTATTGCTTAAACTAAAGGGAATACTTCACTTTTAAGGTCAGTAAATGAGCATCAATATGCTCAGAAAACAATATTTACCAGGTAAACATCATACCCCCTATTGAGCTCGAGCAATAACTGATTGTTTGTTAGAAATGGACAACTGGCCTTCTATATTAATGCCGTCGAAACACAAGCAATTCATGTAAAGCGTGATAGGCGATCACTATTCAATAAGGAGTAGATATATGAGTCTAGTAGCCACAGGTCAGTATAGTCACATTATCACATTCTTGGCAGATATTTATTTCTCGGTTCAGCGACATATTTACAAGGAAAGATCGTTTTAGTAACAAGTATACTATATTTTTATGTAACAAATGATGTTGTAACAACGAAGCATTATAACATTAAAATGAGTGTAAAAAATAGGCAAAATATGTTTTCTTCAAATAGTTTCTTAATAATAGCTGATTTACTTAAATAGTTTCATGTTGAAATGATTTAAAGTCTGTTGTTATATGCTTATGTTATCATTTAATAAGTTTTACTTATTGAATCAACCAGATGTTATGTAATAAATCTTATTAAGCTTACGGGAGCGGTTTCATGACAATGCAATCAAAATTGCATTGAACTGGCTGTTTAATTATTATTTCATAGGAAAACATGAGATAACGGAGTTTTTATGTCCCTGTCCGGCGTTAATGGTCAATGGAATAAAATGTAATTAAGTCGTGAAGCTCTTCCATTAGAACTAATTAAATCAAATGAACTCACACCCAATAAACGTCAGTTAACTTAAAAGTTATAAAACCAAGCTTTATCCCACATGACTGCAATAATTCGTCCTTTCTGTGTTTTATCTGGTCGTTTTTATTTATTAAATGAATTTCGTTCCACTTCATGTTGCTGATTATTTTTCTTGAGATTTCATTCTGACATTGGTAAAATGCTTGCTCTAAACCAATTTAGCATTTCGAGATAAGAGGTGGCAATATTGTATTTTTAATGGTTGCAACCAAAATCGTTTTCTGTCATTTTTCTGTCATTTTATTAATTATAGATTTATTATAGTTAAAATATAGTATGTTATATTTGCTAAAATTAACAAATACATGTATATATTTTTCATATTCTTATAATTATACGTATGTATTCCTTCAACCGCTTCAAATTATTTAAGATTCGCGCCCGACGATCGTCAGAAAACTTTAATTGAAATAAGTCGCGGTTAAGTTTATGAAAAAAAAACTTGTTTTCTCTTGGTCTGTTGTGAGCAAAATTGACATCGAAGTGAATTGACTCCTTTTTTATCCCTTTTCTTTAAAAGCTGCTTCTCCTTCCTTTAACGAGAATGCGACCTGAATCTCATTTAAACAATACAAACATATTTTTGAACGTTCGTCAGGTGTCCCTTTTAGGCATTTCATATGTTACTCACGTTTGTGTAATATGCTCTCACAACCTGACTGATGGAATATTCAGTCAGAGTAGAAAATTAAGGGGAAATAAAATAAAAGCCATGGTTGAGTCACGGCTAATAATACATCTTTCAATACCTGTGATTCTTCGTGTTTCGTAATTTCTATTTTGGGAAAACATCTTTGACTGAGATTCACGTCATTGAATACATTAATGCAGTTTCGATTGGATATTATATAGTTTAATGATATAATGTTAAACGGTGAAATACTCAATAAGCGAGGTCATATCTGAAATTGCCTTAATCAATGGTTCCTACTACTAATTGAAAAATAAATAATGTTAAATTTTCAAGGGAAAAAACGGACTAGCACTTGAAAAAGACCTAAACCTCCGAAAAAAAAACAACTACAGACATCTATTCAAATTATGCATGCTAAGACACAATAATCGCATGTGTCTAACATATTTTACTCAAGCAGGCTGGCATAAAATTGAATTCTTTTACAGACATTATTGCGCAAAAAAGTCCAATCATCTTACATGGCGAAATTCGTTGTGGCTAAAGCAGGACATAACAATAAACTGGTACCCTAAGGAAACTGGGCATTCATGTAAACATGGACGACAAAAACATAAAGAGGGAGAGAGTGAGCGAGAAAGAAGAAAAAAGAAAGAAAGAGAGAATGAGGAAGTAGAAGTTAGAGGTATAGAGAGAGAGAAGGAGGCAAAGCAAGAGAGAGATAAAGAGAGAGTAAGAGGGAGTTAGAGAGAGAAAGAGAGACAGAGACAGAGACAGAGCAAGAGAGAAAGGGGGAGAGAGGGAGACAGTTAGAGAGGAGAAGAGCGTGAGAGAAATAGGTAGAGATACATATAAGGGATATAAGGGAAAGTAAGTAAGAGAAAGGAAGAGAGAAGCTTAAAGCAAAATGTATAGACAAGCAACATGTCATTCTAGAAGGAAAACGATGAGGGGTGACAGCGGGATATGTATGTCGATTCCATTAGTGGTCCTTGATAGTAAAGTGTATTTTGCTCATGGGACGAAATCGTGTACCTCTCAGTTAGTCAATGTTGCAGTGAAATACTCCAAAATTAGGCGCCACATGAAAAAGTATAAAATAATAAAAACAAATCTTGAAGTAATAGTTGATTCAAAGTCGTTTCGAAAACGGCAATGCCACATCATATATTATTTTTGTTAAAGTTTAAGATTCCTCCGTCACCCGCAATTTTCGGGATTCACTTAAAATTTACCTTCTATTTGTAAAACATCATGACTTCCAAAAAGTTAAAAGTCATATTATTTCTTGCTTTAGAAACTAAACCCGCATCATTATATTATATATAATTATCAAACCATTTTGGGTGGCTCATCAACTTTAGATCAGAACACGGCATGTGCAAACTTAAAATATGGAGACCTTTTAATGTCTTCAAATTATGCAAACTTGAAATATGAATGGCCTCTTTATGTCTTCCGGTATCCTTATATAAATTATAGAGAATGGATGGAAGTAGGCCACAAAGGGCGATTAATCGAGAGATGCACTTAAGCATGACATCAAACGGGCTCTTCTTCCGAAATGGTGTTTAATAAATAAGAAATATCTTTGGTAATATTCCGTTTTAGATTTGTTTTGTCAAAGTAAAGCTACTAGGAATAGCTCGATTTGATATATTTGCAACAGAATACAGGGTAATATCACCGGGATACTTTCATGTTGTAGATTTACCCGAATAAACTACTCAGAATTCTTGCCACTCTAGCAGGAGTGGAGTAGGGCGGTATCTTGAGGAACAGTTTTGAGATCAAGACATTATCTGCATAGCGATGTGCCCTCCATTTAAGGGTGTGGTCCACCATAATCCATCTCTATGACAATTTTACCGGTCGTCCTCAAGGGCGTACTAAGCATGGATTTTATGTGGCGATTTGCGGAATTGCGCTGGCACTATATTTTGATTTTTAGCACCGCGGCGTAGTAAAATCCTAAGAGTACTCCGGGGGAGTTAGTAGAGGGATGGTTACTAATCTGTCATCGTTATGATTTTATGTTATGTCGTTATGTAAGGTTGTGATACTGAAATAGCCGGGAAGGTTTAAAGGCGAACATGAATGAAAATTTCAAGCGGGAAATTAAACTCAATTACTCATAAAACCGATTAAGAAGAACAAGGAGGGGGGATCTAGGGATTCTCTTTTCTTTGAGATGCATAAAGAAGAAAACAATGTCTTCCCCGGTTTTGTGTATTTAATTTATCATGCATATTATGTTTTATTTATTCAGAAAACACTAGCTTTGCAACTTGCACAATCTCGATCCTGATATTTATATATCAACTTAGCAAATGCCGTTGAAGTATTTTATATAAAAGTCAGAAAATTGGTATATAGTGCTCATAAGGATTTCCTTATGCGTCTGTTCTATATTGAAGAAGCAAGTAGACACACTCAGTCAACCTTGTCCTTCCTGAATTGGCGCGAAAAAGCAAAACAAAAGGGAAGATGACTGGTTATGTAAAGGAATTTCAATGTGTCTATTAGCCTCTTGGCCATTTTGAATGGCTTTCGTTCTTGCTTCTGACCCAAATATGAATGGTTCTCGTTAGCAGGAAATAGGTTTAAAATATTAACATTGTTCGTGTATTGCCATGTGTATTTATCGCCTTGTTTATTTAAAATCATCATATTTGTTCATGGTTTTATAATGGAAGCCTCTTGAAAGATAAGTATGGATATACCACCATGACACCATGTTAACGTCATTCAAAATCCAATTGCTAAATTGTCTCCATGGTATTGATCAAAACTGAACATGTTGGAGACATCTAGGTTCAAATTGAAATAAAACGAAAATACAACCAATTTTATAGTTTAAGTTTTATGAAGACAAATAAGACTAAGGTCCTGGTCACACGAAAGGCTTTTCCCAGTTTTTTATCCTGATAAACCGTGATTTACAATGTAATTCCTTATGGAGCTAAACAAGTTTCAAGCTTGTTTTAGACGCAGCAAGCGTTTATGATTTTCCCATAAAAATATTTAAAAATCGAAGAAGCTTCTTTTGTAACCTGGTCCTAATGGAAACAACGTCTAGGTTAAAATTAAAATTTTGCATAAATGCACATGAATTTTTAGAGAGTGATGATTTTAGAAGGGCAAAAAGAGGAATCACAGCTGCCTTAATCTAAGAACACAAAATTCTATTTTGCCATGTTTTAGCGATAAATTGAAGATAAAGATGCTATAAGAAAATTTTCCTTTCGCTTCATAAGAACAAACCTGTGAATAATGAATCATACATGTTTTCCAATTATAGATAATTGCGTTTTTGCACGCAATGCGTTCATTCGAATAACTATGGTGAGCTATATCTTTATATTTTCTTCTCAGTTAATATTTTATTTTCCATAGTAAACTTAACGATCAAATAGAATGTCTTGTTATTTCTGCAAAGCTCTCAAGATGTTTGCAGGTTTTCTGTGCGTTTCTGTGTCGTAGTTGTTTTCCCACTCGACAAGAAAAATTATTTTGAATGCCTCAACAATTTCATTGAATATATCATGCCTACTGGTGTTATTTTACATAATCACCAGACGAACATCTTTAAGCTTATACCTGTAAGGTATACCGACAACGAAACAACGAAACTATAATTGTGTAGGATCAAGTTCATATGAAAAATCAACATCATCATGATCATCATCATCATCATCATCATTGCGCATATGGCAACTATGCGCAACTATGGCAACTATGCGCAACTATGGCACCTATGCGCTAAAAAACAAAAGTAGACTTCTCACTGAATATATATGAATTTAATGATTTGTAATTATTTTCTGGCCACATATATGAATCTAACTTGCTCACCGTCAACCCATGTATCCATGAACCTAACTTATTTATGTATCTGGAGAACTCGGCCCAGAACCGAACTCGGTCCACTTTTTTCCAACTCGGCCCACTTACAATCTCGGCCAATTTTATATGTTTTACCAACTCGGCCCGTTGTTTGCATGTGGCATCATAGGTATAAGGGCTTTGGATGTTTGATCCCGCCATCATATGCATGATGGCTTAGGACTTTCTTTGTATTCGTTCTCTAACGATAAGCAGATCAAATCTGATATTTAAAGAACAAATTTCGTTTAATTTCAAATGCCATTGTCAAATGGAAACACAAAGATGAAAATATATATATAATAACTGTTGTGTAAAGAACATGATTTTATCACATTTATTTGTTCGCTGAAATAAACTTGGTTTAAATATTTATGCAAGGTTGTGGTTAAATATATATGATTAATTTGGTCATTTAGTTCAATCACTAAGTATGATGTTTTAGTCGCACTTATATTTATAGATTACATTAATAGATTAAATTTTAAGAGAATCGTTACTAATAATAATCCTAATGAATAAAGATAAATGTTACATATGTACCTTTTACATTACACTTTGAAATATCGAAGCAAGTTTTACGAACAATTTTTCATGAATAAAATGTGAATACAATAAGCGCAATATTCAATTAAAATATAACTTGTTTGTTATTGCTCTGATTATCTGTAAAACATTTACAATGGATTGATAATTACTTTTGTTTCGTCTCAAATCACCAAGAAACAAAAACAATCAATGGGAGATTGTATCATTGCAACTACCGATCATTTTGTTGCTTTACTTCCACTGATAATAAAACACATAATAAATTTAAATCTTATCTTCACCATATGTCTTTTTCAATTTGTCAATTTTTACCTAAAATGATTGTTGAACACCTTTCCTCAGATCTTTTGTATGCAGTCAATCATATCAGTCAATCAATGCAGTTACATATAGTGTATCTTTTTATGAGTATAAATATATAGATAGATAGTCTATGTGATCAGCTAAAACAGAATGGAGTAACAACAAACAAACACATTTGATTTTCTTAATAATCGAGGATGTTATTAATCCTTAGCGGCATAGTTTGTTATCTGGCAGAGATTTATTCAAAGTGAGCCGAGTTCGTAAGTGGGCCGAGATTGTGTTATATTCAAAGTGGGTCGAGTTTGATTTTGCATCGAGATGTCTAGAAATCCTTATTTAATACATGAACAAAATGAAAATAGAAATCAAGGCTAGCTAAAAGGAAATCCTTTATTTTCTTGGAAGCGCTTCACAATTTCGACGTTTTATAGTCCTTAAAATAGGCAATAAAACGGTTTTTCTGACCACTTCCGAAGTTGACCCACATGTCTGCAAAGCTGTGATAAACTGTGAAACCGGAATCAAAAAGGCGTTTTTGTCCATTTCATTAGTTTCCATCAATGCACCCACACATTTTTGTAAACACTTATTATTTTGTTATTTTTGTGAAATAAAAAAAAGAAAATCAGCCAAAAATGACTGCGTTTGTGCCTTTTGTGTCATTTCTTATTCTTAAAAATAAGACATTGGATAATAATATTCCACGTTATACCATAAAATGGAAGCTGTGTATTCTAAAGTAAACTCCTTTTTACGACATAAAACGGGTGGAATTGACAATTGTCGCTAGAGCTTTTGGTGATTTAGCTTCAAACGTCTTCGCTTTATAAGCAAAATTTGATGGGCGTAATTGTGGTTCACAACAAAACCTGCTAAAATGTGTCATTGTCCTTATATTGTTTTGATTACTCCTAAAGCTTATTTCTTATCACCAAATGTTGGAATGATCTCCTTAAAGAATTATTTCTCTTAAAGTACCGATCCATATAGGGCATATGGTGAAATATTAGATACAGTGTTAATATTAAAAATAATTGACAATAAGCAATATTCTGTATATTTAAAAATGAAAATATTAAACTATACCTAAAACACAATATAATATGTTTCCAAACTTTTATGAGGGCTTTAAATTATTTTTAATTGATGTTTCTCGACTTTGATTGAACCAATTTCGCATCATTTTCGATTGGACTTTCCTATCCCTCTACAGCCACTTTAGCTTAATCTTGATTTGTCCGAACGACCAAAAGAAAAAATAGTTCCTGCGATTCTATATGACATATCACAAAGATAATGGGGGTCTTTGAAAGTTTGATACCTCCGAGCACAACAAGTCACTGATTGGATCATTTGAAATCGAATACATCCTAACTGACTTTTACTAAGGACCTGGCCACATGGAAAGCTTCTTTGAGCTATTAAATCTTAAAATACCGTCGGTGCATTTTTATGGGAAACTCAAAAGCTCGTTGCGTCTTTACAAGCTTGGCGCGTTTTTTTGTTTCCATAAGGAATTCATTGTAAAAGGTTTGTTCGAAAAAAAGCTGCGTGCCGCTCCCCATGTAGCAAGGCCCTAACTCAATGGTACCTTTTACGGAATTCTTGAAGACACCATTCGACAGAGGTTTTAGAAGTAAATATATATCTTTAAAAAAACTGAATGTATATGATTATACTTTATAAATGCTAAATGACCTTATCAAATATCATGAAAGAACATTACTTAGTTTTGATGTGTTGGCAATAATTTGAACACCTCTTGTGATAATGAACATTTTCTAACAATATCAAAATTTATCTCATGATAAAAATCGGGGTAGTGTGGTGCGTTGGGTAATAAAATAATTTTATAATATTTTCCAAATTGGCGCCATTCCGAATTAGTCCTTATCTATTTGAAAAGGTACAAAATAAACATATCAATACCCTTTTAGCATGAATATAAACAGAGCATCTTAATTAGTTAAGACAGTTTTTTTTCTTATACATGAAAGTGTTCATTATGCAAAAAATATATACATTCATATTTCATTTACGTTTTATATACCCTTTATGTGTTATTACAATGCTTTATTTGAAAAATCTCGCTAAACTTAATATCATATTCATAATCCACAGTGTAACGAACTCTGTGATACGGAGAAGATTGAGGTTGTTTTTACTCGGAATATGGCAGGTTAATGGGAAAAGGAAGGGTTCATTTAATGTAAAGAGAAACCTCTCATATGATGTGATTAATAACTTTTGCAATAAACATGTGTGACATTTTTCACTTAAGGTGAAATAAGCAGTCATTTCATCATATCACATTTCACAGGTCCCTGCTAGGCAAGACGCCGACATATGACTTAGAAATAAAACCGAGGACTACGCCTTTATAGTTTCACGTTTCATATAGAACCCTTAAAGCTGTTCTAAAATCATTCAGCGTTAGGTGATGATTATGATATCGCATCAACTACCTTTTTTTAAAGCCTGGCCATAGCAAAATAGTCAAGTGTACCAAAATGTTATAAGCTCCTTTCTGTCCAAATTTCCTTTCTAATCGCTATTCTAAATAAAAGTAAAACGTGTCAAACTATGTATTCAACTGTAGGAAAACAACATGAAATTAGCCATTATAATCATATTTTTCAAATGACGATCAAAAGCATTAGATTAGTTAATTTCAAATCCTTAGAGTGCCCTGTTTTCCAGACGCACAACAACATATCTGTTTATTTTCTTATTCGTTAGTTTTTATCTAAGTTGTTTCTTTTTTATTTCTTGGTATGATAGAAATTGCAAGGTCAGTTTAACAGGTAAATTTGATATTGGAGCCTTATTCATCGCTCACATAACCTCGTTTAGAGCAAGCCCTTTCTTACGACGGAAAGATTAGGGTAGAGAATAGTCTCCTACGAATTTTTATAAAAGGATTATTACATTGCTTTTCACATTGTTAAAGCAAAATTGTTGCAGAGAAAGACATATGTATTATATAGCTTAAACGTTATCATCTAAATACTACTTAATACCGAATTCAATTCCTCAAGAGCCAAAATTAAGGAAACGGATTGATAATACCTTAATTTGTGATATCCAAAGAAGCTGTATAATTGTTAAAAAGTTGCATTTTGCTAATATATTTATTTATCTAGAATGCTATTTATCTAGTGTAGTTCCTGATATATTTCAACACAACAATGTCATTTCCTCGAAATATTTCACGTGTCATTTAATTAAAGTTGGTTTGCCCTTGATTATAGTTTCTAATGAAATACTTTTGTTCCTCAATTTCCATCCTTACTTCAAGGGGTATTTTTAAAAGCTATTTTGAAAATCTAATTTAGTATTGCTCATCGTAGTTTTGCATCCGATGTCAAATAATGTATATGTTTCACAAAAGCTTAATAACCTTTCCTAAAATTCGACAAGACAATGTCATTCCTAACTCGGTAACATATGTGCCTATCACGTCGCATATTAGGACGTGACGTCTAGAAAACGTAACTTGGTGTTATATGAACGATTTTTCTTTAAAAATTTACATTTCACAAAAATGGACTGTTTTGAATAATTTATCAAAAAATAATTTGCACAGGATTATTGAACATTTTCTGGAATGAAATGTTTAATTTGAAGCATTAGTACAACTTACATTGCAAATGGATACAGACAAAAATCGTGGGAAAATAAGAAATATCAATTTAGACAAAGGTATCCACTTTCCTTACTATTCTTATCTCACAATTTATTTAAAGTATTTTCTATTGATTATTATTTTCCTTTTGTATAAAACAAGTATTTCATAAATACGTTCCTTGCATCCTGTCAAGAGGGAAATTACACGTACATGCTCCTGTGAAATGCCAACATGTGACAAGAAGGCAAGGACAGATAAAGATTAGCATTTAGCTGATTCATGCAAAAGGGGGAATAAATAAATTTAAAATATAATATAAATGGACTCCACTCGGTTCTCTGATTTTCGAGCTGTGCTATCTCAATATTCATTATGATACAATCAATATACTGGGATTAAAGCCAATGTATTTGATTTATACTAAATATGTATCAATCAATATGTGAAATATGCTAAATATGTCCTTGCAACAGGATGATATATGGGATGACACTTTATCTTGCACTCAAGCCTTCCATCCATACAGGAAAATAGAAAGACCAGTGCACATACTAACTATGGAACAATGTTTGCATCAATTAGATACAAAAGAAAAATTAATCGTTTGTCCTGAGCAGAATTAGGTGTTTACATTAATTTCACAAATTCTGACAAAAATAACGTGGATCGACAGAATTATTTTCTTCACGTTGTGGATTTTTTCTGTTCTATATATATCGTTATTCTTGTGCGATTTCCTCAATTGTAATTTATATGTAGGCAACAATCATGAACAAAATCAAAAACACCAGATAATCGTTGTTTTGTCACAAAAACAATTGCTGACTATAATTGAGCTCTTTCGTGACCATAGTAACTCATCATATTAACCTATCAATAAATTGATTTAGTAAAAAAATACAAAATGAATAAATGGTGCATCTTTTTGTCCTCAAGTATATTAACCCATCACGACTTCGCATGGCATTATAGGGTTTCAAATCTGAGCTTTGCTTTACTGTGATGTCGTTTAGAATTCGGAGACCCGAAGCGAAACCGATTTTCTAATGTTTTTATTTGTCTCATTCCGAGGAGAAAGGGCGCTGTTTGATGGAGGGGGCAGTGGTGTTAGTATGCAATAATATGATAAAATATGACGAGTTTATAAATATGTGTACGTTTCATAAGCTTTAAAATGGTTTGTTACTGTATAGATGCTGGGGAAAATTGAGGGGACAGTATATAGAAAAATCGACAAGGTGCTCAGAAAAAGAAAGAAAATCCTTACGTTACCAGGTAAACTTCATACCCCCTATTGAGCCTGAGCAATTACTAATTGTTCTTTAGAAATGGACAACTGTGAAGAGTACCTCAAGAGCTGTTCCTCAAAAAAGGTGTTCCCCAGCAAATCCAAGCTGGCTTGGTGATATTGAGGAAATTCATACTAACTGGGAGATATTAGCAGTTTGAAGAAGACCTTTTTATATATTATTTTTTTTAATAATTACTAAGAATATTTAATTGAGAATTGATTGTAAAAGTTTGCAATCGTCTTATTACCTGTTATCCGTTATATATTATACATGATTTGGCTGTAATCAACAGTTTAATATTTGCAAAAGGTGTTTCTTTTATCCTTCAAGCTGGCTAGAAATTGAGCCACAGCTCAGCTGGATTGGAAAAAAAATGAAAACACTTTTTTTAAAATCATAATGTTCAAAAAGGAGTATTTTGTTGTTTTTCGTTTTAGTATAGTTCTTTTAAGGTGATTAAATAACTGTTTGAAAAATGTGTCGTGGGTGTCCTTCAACTGTCTTTCCTTACTAATGGCCTCAAAACAAGAGCAATACCTGTAAAGTGTGATAGACCATCACTTTTCAATAAGGAGTGGCAATATGAGTCTAGTGGCTACTTGTCAATATATAGTCACATTATCACATTCTTAGCTGATATTAATTTCTCAGTTCAACGACGTATTAACCAGGGAAGATCGTTTTAATAACAAGGATATTATCTATTTATGTAACAAATGATGTTGTAACAACGAGATATAATGGTAACTTTAAAACAAGTATGACAAATAAGCGAAAATATGTTTTCCTCAAATATTTCCAACTTACATTCAATTACAAAGTAGAAAAACAACAGCCTACACCTTCTTTGAAATTGTTCCATGCTCAAATAATGGAAGATGAGTAAAGAAGTTATGATCAGAACATTTTGTGACAGAGTCCGTCTATGATCTCAATCGAGATTGATGTAAAATGCCCAGATAAAAGTCATTTATCGGATCAGTTAAGATTGATGCATTTGTTTACAGATATTAACTCAAAGCAAAATTATGTTGTTTTTTGCCCAATATGCATGATCATCTTTTCGTTCCTTTTAGATGGGGGAAGTACTAGAAAGCAATTATACACAATCATATAAAATTCACACAATCATATAAATTCATTTTTCCTACCCTTCAGTCAGAGATACTGCACAATGCTTATGAAAAAAGTGTGTATGATCCTTTTCACATTTGAATAATACAGTGGTGGAAAAGTCATCGCAAAATCTAACATTAAACAGTTATAAAAAAACGTTGTTAGGGCGTGGTTACCGTTGCATCTTAAAAACACAGCTTCTCCGCGGCCTCACATATGTCCACTGTGAAAAGCTCAAAAGGTGTGGATTCACAGGGGAGCGTTTTTGGATTTTGAGCAAAGAATACACGAAAATGAAGCACAAAAATGAATGCCTTTTTGAAACACAACTGCAACCACGTCCTCACATGGATTTCGAAACATTACACGTTGTGTGGCATACATGAATTAACAACTTATAATGACAATTTGTTTAGGCTAATCAAACTACTTAAAAAATATATAGCAAGCTATGAATAAATGCAAACATATTTGATATGAGTTATATGTTATCATTGAATGAGAGTAGATTTAGAATTCTAATAATTGAAACATATTTTACGTTCTTCTACTTTTCGAATATTTCAATTTATCTCAATCAAATTATTCATATGTCCTTTTATTCCTGCACATATATTTCATTTATATTAAACGGTTTTAAACTGATATAAAATGATTATAAACTGATTAACTAAAATAGTTTCATGTTCAACGGATTTAAAATCTGTGGTTAGATACTTATTCTATCATTTAATGCGTTTTATTAGTTAAATCAATCATATGTTATGCAATAAAGCTTATTAAGCTTACGAGTGCGGTTCCATAACATGAAGCTCCAACGGCTCCTTTTATTTGTTTACTATGTTCTTTATTTGACTTTAACAAACTTCTAAGAAAGTCTATAAGGAAGTTCGTGAAAAAAGTAAAAGAAGCTTCACGTCATGGAACCGCGCCTTAAATGATAAAGTGAAATAATGATATAGTCTTGCTTAGATATAATGTTTAGAAGCTATTCTTATTATCTTATTATTTATTATCTTTTTATTCTTATCATCTGTATTAAAAGTACACGGTTACAATTTAAATAATTTCAACAACAGCAACAACAACAGAATGACACATATAACTTACCTCAATAATCTCAAATAGTTTAATCCAATTAATTCTTATCGTTTTAAGGCGGAAACTGTAACAAAAGAAAAAAAGAATATAAAGAAAAATATTGTTATCGCATCATTTCATTTTTTGACGACCATATTGGCATGAGATCATTGCATGCAATGCGCGTATGTTGAGCATTTATAAATGAATTGATGAATAACAACCCACAGCAAAATATAAAACAATATAATTTGTGCCCCCTTTTTGTTATTTTACCATGATTCCCATTATCATATTGCCCGCAGATACCATTTCTAATAACGTACACGAGCACGCTATAGACAGTATGATGGACCCATACTTTGCTTCAAAAGTACTATAAAAACATATTATGATTTAATGCACATGTATATCTCTTTATCTTTTATTAACAATCATATGTCATTGTTAATTTATCACTACTTTATAGGGTGAGTTATATTAAATACACGGCTCTCGTGACCAAACACGTAGTTTTATGTTACCATGGCAATGCAATGAAATTACATTGCACTGGCTATTTAATTATTATTTCAATAGAAACTAATTAAGTCCTGAAGCTCTTAGATTAGAATTCAATTCATTAATTTCATTCATTAATTCCATTAATTAAATCAAATGAACTCACTCCCAATAATCAGTTAACCTAAAAGGTAAAAAATCAAGCTTTATTCCACATGACTGCAATAAGTCGTTCTTGTAATGGTTTATCGGGTCGTTTTCATTCATTAAATAGTTTCGTTCCGCTTAATGTTGGTAATTTTTTCTCAAAAGTTCATTTTGACATTGGAAAAAAATCAATTTAGCATGTCTTATCAACAAAGATAAGAAATGGCAATTTGTATATATTTTTTATGGTTACCACTGAAATAAAATTGTTGTACAAGTACATTTTTCACATATAATATTATGAAAGGGTTAAGCCCGACATTTTGTTGTGAATAATAAAAGTAGCAAAATATATTATATTTGTTTGAACATATCGAGCTTTCCTCAAATTTCATACACACTTTCATTCGTGCAAATTATGAGGGCACGAGAACATTAACCGAAATAATTAAATTATTAAAATAATAATGCCTTCCATATAATGACGCTTATTTACTTATAGAATGTGATGAAACATCATTTTTTATAGATAAATATTAGATCAGGGATAAGATATCATTGTAAAGCAAAAACAAATTATATCTGTAACGCCTTATGTATGTAGCGTTTGAGCCCAACAAAAGGGTTTTGTAATATCCCCTCATTGAAAGGAAGGAATTAATTTACAGATGCTGTTAATGCGAAGTGGAAAAAGGGTTTTCGGGATTTGATATACACATGGGCAATGTTGCAACCTGCATTTCATAAATTTCGCGGAATTTTACTGATACGGTAAAACAGGATTAAAGGCACCTGATGGTATCATATATAAAATCTCACTTATTCCTGTTATGATATTATTATTTCATGTAATATTAATATGGGTATTCTTTAATTAATCAAAATTGAATAAACTTGATGAAACCCTGATTATTCTTTTTGATTATTAATATATATAAAATAGGAAAAGGCACTATGATATGATTTAAAAAAAGCTGCCATTCAAATGACAGCTTTTGAAATCATATCATGGTCAATTTTCCTATTGTATATCTCAGTAAATTCCTTTATGTAAGTCCAAACTGGGAAATTATTCTCATATAGATTTAGATATTTGCTGTATATTAAAAAAAATACCAATGAATTAAATCCGTTTTGAGAGATGTTATAAATGATATTATTCATTTTTGATTTATGACTGAAATCTCAATCTGTACCATGATGCGCGGAATAACAAAATGGTGCACTCGATGAGTGCCGCGTTCGGCTATTATCTAACACACATTGTACCAACACTTCTATTGGTGGCCCCGTTGGGCTCCTATTTAATCCAACTTACCCCCTCCCCCATTCATCTTTCTACTTACACGTCTGGCTACTGCATATACAGAATTATTTTGTTTTTTTTTATTTTGTTTTTAATTTTAATTTGTCAACAAAATTGAATTCAATGATCATCAGGTGCTCCTTTTAGGCGTTTAATATGTTACTCACGGCACATAGTCAAGGCCTTGAGTCAAGGCTAATAATACATATTTCAATACCTGTGACTCATGTTTCGTAATTTTTATTTTGGAAAACATGTTTGACTTGATTGGATATCTTATAGTGCAATGATATGATATTAAACAGTGAAATACTCAATATGCGATGTCAAATCTGAAATTGCCTTAATCAATGATTCCTACTATTAGTCGAAAAATAAATTATTGAATGTTCAAGTTGAACAACGAATTAGCACTTTAAAAAGACATAAACCTCCAACTACATATATCCATTAAGATTATGCATGCTAAGACACAATGACTGCATGGGTCTAACAGCAGGATGGCATAAAAATGAATTCTTTAACATACATTATTGCGCAAAAAAGTCCATCATCTTACAGTGCGAGATTAGTTATGGGTAGAGTAGGACATAGCAATAAACTGGTACCCTAAGAAAATCAGGCATTCATGTTAACAAAATAAAAGGACATAGAGAGAGAGAAACGGAGAGAGATAGATAGATAGATAGATAGATAGATAGATAGATAGATAGAGAAGGAACATGATGAGTGAGATAGATAGATAAACAGAAAGATGGATATATAGATGGATGGGAGAAAGGGAGGGAGGAAGGGAGTGGGAGAAGGGAGATAAAGAGGGAGAGAGAGAGGATGTATAGAGAGAAAGGTAGAGCGAGAGCAAGAGAGAGAAAATTGAGAGAGAGAGAGAGAAAATGAAAGAAAAGAGTGGGGTGGGAGAGAGAAAGAAAGAAAGAGACAGAGAGAGAGAAAGAGAAAGCGAGACATGTCATATTAAAAGGCAAACAATGAGGGGTATGTATGCGGGATATGTATGTCGATTAAAGTGTATTTTGCTCATGGGACGAAATGATGTACCACTCAGTGAGTCAATGTTGCAGTGAAATTGTTGCAAAAAAGGCGCCACGAGAATAGGTGTAGATTTAAAAAGGAATTCATGAAACATTCGTTGATTCAAAGTCGTTTCGAAACGACAATGCCACATCATTCATAGAAACTCATTATGAATAAATTTAGAATGTAGATGCACTCAAAAATAAAACTGTTTTCGTGAATAAAAATAACATTTTTTTTAGAATAATAAAATGGGGCTAT
Organism: Hydroides elegans; assembly: GCA_001703475.1. Taxonomy (NCBI): domain Eukaryota; kingdom Metazoa; phylum Annelida; class Polychaeta; order Sabellida; family Serpulidae; genus Hydroides; species Hydroides elegans. Next base: position 34,965 of record LQRL01179497.1, on the reverse strand, counting down.
GAAATCGTTAGACTTTCCCCCTTGTAGATAAGCTCAATAAGAAATAGTCATATATTCCACCAAACATCCTCGATTTAACGCCACCGTTGTTTAAGCTAAAGTTTCAGATTCAACCAATTATTGAGATTCACTTAAAATTGACCTTAGGCATGCAAGATGCACTTTCCAACCTCCATTTGATTAAAGTCAAACCCAAAATGCAGTTATTGCAGTATGAGAGTTATTACATAAATTTAAAAGACGCCATATCATTTCTTGCTTAATTAACTAAAACCGCTTCTATCATTATGCTATATATATATTTATCAAACCATTTTTAGTCGCTAATTTATATAAGTTCTGAACATGAATCATGAATTATGAATTATGAAGACCTCTTTGTCTTCGGAATATGCAAACATGAAATATGGAAGACCTCTTTATGTCTTCCGGTATCCTTCTATAAATCATAGAGAATGGATGGAAGTAGGCCACAAAGGGTGATTAAAGGAAAGATGCACTTAAATCTGACATCAAACGGCATTTTCTTCCGAAATGGTTTTAAATAAGTAAGACATATTTTTGGGTATTTTCAAAGATTTGTTTCGTCAAAGTAATGGTTTTAGGAATAGTTCGTTTTGATATGAATTATTTGAAAATAAATGAAGGGTAAAGTCACAGGGACACTTTCATATTTTAGATTAACCAGAATAAACTAATTCTTGCGACTATGGCAGGAGTAGGAGTGGTTCCTTAATGAACAATTTTTAGAAGCAATAAACTATTGCGTTGCATGGTGCACGCAGCTAAAGTGCGTGGTCTACCATAATCTATCTCTATGAAGATTTTAACGGTTGTCCTTGAGGGTGTACTAAGCATGGGTTTTATGCAGTGATTTTGCGGAATTGCACTGGCACTAAATTTTGATTTTTAGCACCGCGACTAAAGCCCTGAATTAGCCATAAGAGTACTCCAAATGAGTTACTAGAGGGATGGTTACTAATCTGTCATCATTATAATTTTATGTTATGTCGTTATTACGTTGTGGTACTACAGCACCAATGAACATTAAAGGCCGAACATGGATGAACATGTCGTAGGGAGTAAGGGGAAACATTGATAATGAGAAGAAATTGCTCATAAAACCTATATTTGTTTTAGAAAGCTTGAGATATTTCCTTTGAGATCCATAAAGAGATCCAGAAGTTAACCAAGTTTTATCATGTTTCTTTTTTGCTTTTTGCAATTTTATTGGTTTTGCATATGATATTTTAATTTGCTCTAAATGGTTTCACTGCTTTGCATGTAAGTTCATTGGAAATTACCTTTTTTATTGCTTGAATAATGCTTAAAACTAAAATACCACAAGAGTATCTTTTAAAATGTTGCATCTTGCTGTCAAGTTATTTTGGTCACAAAATAGTAATTGTGCTCATTATGAGTCTATATCGTCAAGAGCAAATGTAGACAATCATTCGGCCTTGTCCTTTTAGAATTAGCGCGAAAAAGCAAAACAAAAGAGAAGACGCCAGGATATGTTTAGGAATTTCAATGTGTCTATTAGCCTTCTGGCCCTTTGAGTGGGTGAATTCATGAGTTCTTTATTGTTTATAACCTCAATATCAATGGTTCTTGTCAAGAAAATGTTGAAAGGAAAACTCAGATCACATGGCATTTGCTTAACCTGTTTACTAAATACTCATATTTCGCAAATGTGACATATTTCATAGTTTTCTTATGCTATTCCCAATAGGGATGTATATACAATCATGCAACATAGACCCAATTGTTGTCCTCTATACAATATATGTCCTGAATCTTGAATTCCCTTACGTGACGAGGTCTGGGTAAAACATTATAATTTCGCCTAAAAACGCCTTAATATTTGATGCGTGATGCTTTTAAAAGGGCAAAAAGGGGAATCTCAGCTGCCTCAATCTAAGAACACGACATCATACTTTGCCATGTCTTGGCGATGAATTGAAGATGAAGAATGTTGATAAAACTCTTGCTTTTGCTTCATAAGAACAAACCTGTGAATAATGGATTATACATGTTTTCCAATTATAGATAATTGCGTTTTTGCACGCAATGCGTTCTTTTGAATAACTATGGTGAACTACATTTTCATATGTTATTCTCATAGAAAAATCAGCGATCAAATTGAATGTCTCAAAATAGTTGCAATGCTATCAAGATATTTGTAAGTTTTATGATATTCTTGTCTTGTGCGTTTCTGTGCAGTAAGTGTTTGTCCCACTCAAAAATGTCATTGAATATATCATGCCTGCTGTTGTTATTTTACATAATCACCAGACGAGCATCTTTAAGCTTATAACTTTAAGGTATACCAAAAGAAAATAGACATCTATTTTTGTTAAGGACCCAAATCATATGAAACACAAAAGTAGACATCTCATTAAATATATATGAATTTGATAATTTGTATTTATTTTCTGGCAACATATATGAATCTAACTTGCTCACCGTAAACCCATGTTAGCATGAAGCCATCTTATTTAATACAGGAACAAAATAAAAATAGAAATCAATGCTATAGCTAAAACCAAATCCTCTATTTTCTTAGAAGCCTTTTTACAATGTCGAAGTTTTATAGTCTACTCAAAATAGGCAATAAAAATCTTTTTCTGGCCACTTCCAAACTTGACTCACATGTCTGCAAATCTGCGATAAACTGTGAAGCCGGAATCAAAAAGGACTTTTTGTCCATTTCATTAGTTTCAATTAAATGCACCCACACATTTTCGTAGACATTTTTTTGTTGACTGCATTTGGATGTTTTATGTCATTTCTTATTCTTAAGGAGAACCAAACATAAAGTGAAATATTTCCGTTTTATACCAGGAAATAGAATTTTGGATGGTGAATTCTAAAGTAAATTCCTTTTTACGATTCAAATCAGGTTAAATTGATAATTGCCGCTAGAACTTTTGGTGATTTAGCTTCAGACGTCTTCTTTTTTCTAAGAAAATGTGATGGTCGTAATTGTGATTCAACCTGCTAAAAACCCGCTAAAATGTGTCATTGTCCTTTCTTCCATTATTGTATTTCATCTTGTAGCTTATTTCTTTCACTTAATGTTAAAATTGCAATAGCAGACCATAAAAGTAAATGTAAATATTCTTAAATTTCTAGTTATTCTAAAATATGATCTTTCTTGTTGATTTCAATGAAAAATATCAATTTTATTTATTCCAAAATCAACCCAAACCATAAGCAAAGAAACCGTTTTTCATAACTCATATAATGGCTCAAAATTGTTTTAACCATAACACTAAAGCTGCGTTCACACAATAAAGCCAGTAAATGATGCTTTTAAAAGGTTCTCTCTTTGCATGAACAGAAGCGATAAGTTGCTATGTTTTTAAACATAGGCGCTTTGATTATGTGAACGCGGCCTAAGTCTCAATTTCAATTGTTGTACGTTTTACTGCTAACTGGACTTTCCTATTCATCTACACCGAAACAACCATATGGCAGAATTTAGGTCCTGCAATTTTATATGACATGTCACAAGGAGAAAGGGGGTCTTTGAAAGTTTGATACCCTCAAGCATAACACGTCAACGATTGGATCATTTGAAATCGAATACACCCCCGAACTGACTGTAACTCAATGATACCCATTACTTGATTCATGGGGACACCCTACGACAAAGTGAAAGTAATCAGTTTACTATAACAAAAAACATTCCGTTTTGAGAGTTTCGAGAGGTGTTTTGCTCAAACAATATCCTGATATAGAATAATAGAGTACATGTAGTTCGTTTGGGTAGTAAAATAAATGTATGGTGTTTTCATATTATTCGTCCCGCTGAAAAGATATGCTTGAAAATAGTAATATGTATTTTGTATTTTTGCCAGCATAAATGTCAATATAGCCTTTTAATTAGCTGAGGAAGTATTTTTTATTAGTTTACATGCAAAGTTTAATTATGTCAAATTATTCATAAGAATTTTATTTGTCAACCTTCTGGTTTTACTTGGAAAATCTCTTTTAACTCAATATCATATTCATAATTCACAGGGTAATGAACTCTATGATATGGAGAAGATTGAGGTTGTTTTTACTCAGAACTTGGCAGGTAAATGGAAACAGGAAGGTATCTTTTAATGTAAAGAGAAACCTATCATAAGATTTAATTAATAACTTTTGCAATAAACATATATGACATTTTTTCACTTAAGGTGAAATAAGGCGTCATTTCATCATCTCACATTTCACAGGACACTGCTACCCACTCGGCAAGGGTTGTCCATAGTACTTTGGGCCCGTATGAAAGTTTTCTGGACGTCCTTTTACGTCCCGGCGTCCATAGAACGAAATAAATACGGCAGATCGGACGCGACGTCAATGCAACGTCTTTTCTACGTCCGTGACGAAATAGAAAGTCCGGAAAACTTTCATACGGGCCCAAATTACGGCGTCCGCTCAACGTTCGTGGACGTCTTGCCGAGTGGGTAGGACAAGACTGCAGCATTTGCCTTAGAGATATAACTGAGTACTACTTTATAGTTTCACGTTTCCCGGACGTCAAATTTCCGCAACGGATTAATAAAGCATTTTTTATCCAAACCTTGAATCACTTTATATATAATCCTATGACGCCATGTTCTAACAGCTTGGTTGCTTAAAATTTTATTTTTATTTTTATATCTAAAATGATTTATCTTGACTTAACCATTATAAAGAATACAGAACCAAATATGATTTTGTTTACTTATCAAAGAATATATGATAAATCTTATCACGCATTTATAATGAAACTCAGAACTATGTCATATGCATTGATTGACTTCGTTCACCTATCAATGAACTGCATATGCTTCATTCATAAATGTTAAAATTCAATACAAGTGTTATTAAAATTCTAGATGTTGTTAATTGGTCTGAAGATATGGTAAAAATATCAAATTGTGTAATAAATAAGAAATAATGCGAAAGTATGCAATAACCAATATTTTCTTTAGAATGTGATTATATTCTACTCATTTTTATGCGATAAAATCATTCAGTGTTAAGGCGCGCACACTGAGGCGAGAGCTGAAGCGAGAGCGATAGCAAGAAATCTTTTGTGCTATCATTTTTTAATTTTAATGAACGCCCACTGAAGCGAGAGCTTTCTAAAGTATAGATGTCAGCTCAGTATAAAGATAACCTCAGTATCTCAAATAAAAGGCACCCATTATCGATAGTTTGTGAAATTGAAGTTAACTTGGGGCACTTGTCATTTTCCTAAAATATCCAACATGCCAACATGCCAAGTCTGGATCTCTCGTAAAATTTGTCACTTTACTTGGTTTGTGTGATTATTTTCGCCCTTGCTCTAACTCTCACTCTAGCTACAGTGGGCGTGCACCCTTAGCTGATGGTTTTGTGCCCACTCCTGTTTGAAAAGATTGGTCGTAACTCAATTTTCATGTATCCTAGAATATTTACAGCTCATTTACATATTTTTCATTTCTTATTATTATTCCTTATCGAGATAAAAATACGATAAACGTGCCAGAATATTATTAAAGAAGGAAAGCAACATATAATTAGCCAGTGCAATCTTTTTTTTCGAAAAAAATTACATTGGCTAATTTTTTCAAATGACGAGCGAAATCGAACTAAATTAGCTCAATTTCAAATATTTTGAGTGCCCGATTTTCAAGACGCAAAACAACATATCTGTTTATTTTCTTATTCGTTAGTTTTTATCTAAGTTGTTTCTTTTTTATTTCTCGGTATGATAGAAATTTCAAGGTCAGTTTAACATGTAAATTTGATATTGAAGCCTTATTTCTGACAAACTCACAAAACCTTGTTTAAAACTCGTTCGCTTATTTCTTACTGCGGAAGGATTTTGATAGAGAATAAACTATGGCATTTTTGTCTCAAATCCTTTTACGACACTTAACTTTTGAAGAAACTTAAAATTCTAAGCAAGTACGGGGTTGTTGCATTACTCTTGATATATATGTGTATATTATTTATTTGTATACCTTTAATTCTTACAGAATAAAGACATGTATCATATACGCATTATTATCGATAAATTAGAATTCTACCAAATTCAATTCGTCAAGAGACAAAAAATAATTTACAATATCATTTTTTCATGTCCCCATGCGGTAACAGTGGAACTGTAATACAGATGCATTTAGTTAACATCTTTATTTATTTAGAATGTTACTAATTTAGTGCATTTCCTTATAAATTTACACAAAAAAAAACATTTTCCTCGAAATAATATCCTCGCCTTTTAATTGAAGTTGGTTCACTCCAGGTTATAATCTTTACTGAAATACTTTCATTCCTCAGTTTCCATCCCTAGACTACTTCAAGTGTAAATGATTTTTGAGCTATTTCAAAAATCTAATTTAGTTTTGCTCATAGTAGTTTTGAATCCGATGTCAAACATTGTCTCAATTTCATCAAAGCTTAATAACCCTTCCTAAAGTTTGGCAGGACAATACCGTTCTCAAATCGGTAAAATATTCATATGACGTCGTGACGTCCATAGAACGTGATTGTTGTCCTTCATGAAGAGTATTAAATCTAATTTAACTTCATATCCCGTCGTCGATAAAAATAACAGTTCTAATGATCAAATGCGACACGAAGATAAAAGTTGGTCCCCAAATATAATATAATGAGGAATTATCCATAGATTGTTCAGACCTGTTACCCCTTTATAAAATGTCGCTATATTTCTTCAACTTATCCTACAAAGAGGGGAATTACATGCTCCTGTGAAATGCCACAAAGTGACAAGAAGGCAAAGACGGTTGAAGACTGATCCATGCAAATTTATGTTTGCTGTTGTATAATAACACACATCCATGTGAGTGTTTTATTCTACATGCAACTGTTTTATATCATGTTCAATGTAAAGATTCAATATGCGGTTTCTTTACTCATATTTATATCATTTTTTTACTCAAAATGTGCTCTGAAGACCAAGTGACTTTCAAAATAATTCTCTTCGTAAAGATGAGTTATTATTGAATTCTAAGTTGCTTGCACTCAAGCCTAACATCCATATTGGAAAAGTAGAAAGGCCGGCACCTAGCAACTATGGAACAATGTTTGCATCAATTAGATACAAAAGAAAATTTGCTCGTTTGTCCTGAGTAATTTTTGTGTGTGCTCATTTAACAAATTTGGACAAAAAGATAGTGGAGTTTTGACATAATTCTTATCAGAATATTTTGGTCATGTAAATGGTTCATAAAACAATGAACGCTCGACAGATTAAAAATAATCGTTAGGATTAACATTTGAATCCTGAATCCTGGTTAAATTCCTTGGTACATTAGAAAATAGTAGAGTCTACGATCGTTTAAATGAAAAACACTGGAATATACATAGTAGAACTATATAGTCCATTTTGCGATGAAAAATATTTCTGCATATCATTAAATATATATTTTGTCACCTTGAGGATATGTTTGTGCTCAATATGGTATCGGTACCATTGCACGAATTCTCAAATTGTCCTATAAACAATAATTATGATTTTCCACAACAAAACCATTTGTTGTCATTCTGTGACAAAACCCATTGCCGACTATTATGGGGCTCTTTCATGACCATAGGAAGTCATCATATCATGGCATTGTAGGGATTCCTAAAATCTGAGCTTTGCTTTACAAAGATGTCGCTTAGATTTTGGCGGGCGGGCTTTAGAGACGTGCTTTTTCTTGGCTTCTGGGGATGCGCTTTTATAATTATTATTTTTTGTCTCACTCCGAAGGGAGGAGCGAAGCGGTTGGGTATAGTGCGGGCGGTGGGATTCGTATACAATAAATTGTTCTTCTAAAATGAATATTTGATTTACATAGCTCTTTTAAATAAAGATGGATCAGTATCCAACCAATATTTGAACATCAACTTATTCTAAGGGTTACGCGATCACATTCAAGCAAAATTAATTTTTGAACCAACCTTATTTTATTGCGTTTTTCACGGCAATTGTGTTATAAAACATGTAACCGCGCCCTCAGAGTGATGAAATGATTAGTGTTTCAATACATATCATATAAGCTTTTAAAATGTGCTTTAAAACATAGGTTTACGGCAAAAACTGTAGGGAACTTCAATTTTCTGGACAGGTTATGTTTACCATGACAAGATGTTCAGAAAAACAACATTTAACCCTTGCGTTACTAGGAAAACACCGTACCCCCTATTGAGTTCGAGCAATAACTGATGGTTCATTGTAAATGGACAACTGGCCTTCCTTACTAATGCCCTCGAAACAAAAGCAATACCTGTAAAGTGTGATAGACCATCACTATTCAATAAGGAGTAGAAATATGAGTTTAGTGGCCACAGGTCAATATGGTCACATTATCACATTCTTAGCTGATATGTACTTCTCGGTTCAACGACATATTAACAAGGGAAGATCGTTTTAATAACAAGGATATTATCTTGTTATGTAAGAGCTGATGTTGTAAGAACGAGACATAATAACAACTTTAAAATGAGTGTGACAACTAGGCGAAGATTTGTTTTCTTCAAAATGGATCATTAGATTTTTTGTTCGATAACAAATAAGATAACAAACAACAGCGTACGATTTCATTGAATTAGTTTCAAGCTGAAATAGATAGAAAATGAGTAAAAAACAATGTGAAGAATTTATGACAGCGCAAATAACAGGCCATAATCGAAACAGAGATTGACATGATTTGCTAAGATAGAATACAATTAACAGATAAGTTATTTGTCTCAACATTTTCCAATGACACACTCAAAAGGTAGCTTTTGAAAAGACATCGAGCGTTTTTGTCGGAAATTGATGTGGTTACATTTCCAACGAGACATAATAATTTAAAAAATGAATACAACAGATAAGCACAAATTTGTTTTCCGCAAATATATCTATCAGGGCTCTGATCGAGTTCAAAGTAGAGAAAGAGCCTACGATTTCGATGATTTGTTTCAAGCTTAAATAGATAGAAGATGAGTAAAAAACAATGTGAACAATTTATGACAGTACAGATAACAGCCCATAATCGAAACAGAGATTGACATGATTTGCTCAGATAAAAGATATTATCAGATCAGTTATTTGTCTCACGAATTTCAGTCAGATTGATATCCTTTTATGAATATATATGGTTTGATGGTTCGACAAGAGCACTGCTCGGTTCGTTTTTATGCAAATCCTCGGTTCGGTTAGAGTATCATAAACAAGTACAAAATGTAATAAATACTAACGTCTTCATTTTTTTTTTCAAAGTTTAGTATGAACATCT
>LQRL01179490.1:5987-16263 GCA_001703475.1 Hydroides elegans | reverse complement strand
ATTTTTCTAATGTCACTTGAATTTATATGTCAACCTGGTGTTCTGCATGGGGGCCTAATATCGTTCATGTGCTGCAGGACTTTTGTTCGCCACTTTAGTTTTAAAACGTATAATAGCCTCAAGTTATTTAAATTGCAATGCTATAGATTAAGAAAAAACACATTTTCGAGGGGCTTTAAAACAATTATTTTTTTAGGTATTATTTTCTTAGGCAATATTGTGCGACATTGTTAAGTCTGGATCCAATAGGATAACTATTTCGCTAAAGGCAAAGCAAGGTCTTATATTAGTACGTTACGAGCCTAGTCAAAAATGGTGTTGTCTTTCCCACTCTGCAGCAGTCGTAGATAAGACGTCGCTGACTTACATTGTGTGTACGTTGTATTTTCAGGCCTTATGAGATGGTTTCGGAAAGAACTTCAATGTCGTTTTACGGTAAATTAAAACCGTCGTATATGCAACGTCATATGTGCATCTCATCGAAAAAATATCGAAAAAACAAGGAAACATTCATATGGACCTTTATTAAAACATCCCCTTTAGGTTATGGGACTTATGTTATCGGACGTCATAGAGCCGCTTATGTCATCTATAGCTTGCAGTTGACCCGTGAAGTCAATGTTGAGCGCTATTAGTTTATTGTATATTAATAGTTTTATTCGTGTTCAAGAAGTTACCGCTTACATGAGCTGATAATTTTCTCAATTAAGGCCTGTCTACAGTGGAAGTTATTTTTACTTAACACACTTGGCTTGTAATGTATTCCTTTTGGGAAACTCTAAAAGGAACATAAACGCTCGTTGTCTTTGGTTAAGGAATACATTTGAAGACAGTTTGTTTTTTTTTTTGGGGGGTGGGGGAGGGAAAATGATTCAAATGTGGCAGGCCCTTATTGTTTTCGCCGCGATTTTCACAAATAATACAATATCTAAGCAACCATTAATCATAATGCAACTAAATTTTCACACATGATAAACAATCTAAGAATGTTGTATATAGTAGCAAACAAATAATTTAAAACAATTATTCATATATCGTATTTTCAATTGTAAATATTTAAGCGCGAAAAATTAAAGGCGAAACTTTCAAACTAAACAGACTTTATTGTAATATCCATTTATGGCTGCCGCAAAAATGTTATTTTGACCTGTGTTAAACTTATTAACAAAGGAAAATCATGTACCGTTGCTAGTAAATTAAATTGGAATATTTTGTCAAAATTGAAATTAGCATATCAGGTTTCCTTTCATCGCACGGTTTTAAACTATGGAGTAGAGCTTGATAATCGAAACATATAAAAACGTACAGAGCAAGTAAAAAATAAAATGACCATTGATGACTATGCATGGTAGGTGTTTGCAGCATTTATACATACACGATATCTGTGCTTTTCTTTCCATGTGGGTACTGCAGAAATGAAAGCAATTATAATTAATTCACTGCAATTGAATAAACTCCTTTTTCTGTGAATGTCTCAGAAAAAAAACTGATGATTAATATCGTTTTTTTTTTTCAACCAGTGAAAAGAATAGTAGAGTCCTTTCTCAATTAATGGACACTTTTTTACCTACTTTTGACTTTGACTTTAAATATATGAGTCATTTTTATATCAATCTAAACGATGTTTTGTCTCGGGGTAACTTTATTATTTGACTTTAAGTTGTTAAACACAAAACCATAAAATTCGTTAGTATTGGAATGTGCGGTTAAGTTAAAGCATTGCAATCGGGATAAAAATGACGTTTTCAATAAACGGACACTTGTCGTTATGTTACTAAATTAGGGCTATAGAGCCAATATTTTGTTGTTTCATGTTTTTGGTAATAGTGGAAAAGACGAATTGCATTCAGCTCTTATTTTTCACTACATAATCTAAAGAATATCAAATATATTTAACTTCAAACCCAGCAAACTCACATGATCATTTATCTAGTGTATTAGTGACTAGAACAAGTCTAGCGGTTAAAGGTTAATGATAAGGGAATCAATATTGATCTATCTCAATTAATGTTACTAAACACTGTGCCTAAACGGATTCACATTGGTTAAATAGCAGGATGTCCATTATATGAGTCAAATTGGAAGTGTCCATTAATTGAGAAAGGATTCTAATAGTATTACTTTAAGCTAAGAGAAACATAGACATAGAGGCCGATAGATAGTCTAGATAGATTTTCAATATGTTTACAAAGGGTCATCTTTAGAAATACGACATTTACAAACGTAGAGTCCTTTAACCATTAAGGTTATGTCATACATGTTGCTGTACCTGTTTTATATCTTCGCTCCTAAGAAACATCATGTTCATATATAGCATTAACGTCTTCATTTTAGAATCACATCATTATGATTTCTTGGTGTATAAGATTGAATGCGTATTCATCCTAATATATGATTATTTTATAATTCCTAGCGATACCCTTTTAGTTATGGTTCCTGCTATGTGTTGTTGTAAAATTGTTTATTAATAATTTAAACGCGTTATATAAACTGCATAAATTACACATTTTTTGTAACATTAAAGCGTTTATAATGATATACATATTCCAAATAATTGAATGTATTAGTTTCAGAAATATATGGTAACACCTTGGTATCTTTACAGGAGTACTCGATAGGAGTACTCAAATATTTATTTTGTGAAATTATTATTCTCCTGGAAAATCTTCCTTGCTGGAATTCCAAGGAACAGGCATATACGAAACTTATTGGTTACTCCAAGAAATTATATCGATTGAACGAGATCTATAATCGATTTAAACATTGCTTTGTGAGAATTATACCGAAACATAAATATACTAGTTTTCTGAAATTCAACGCTTTACAAAGTATATATTCTTGCTGGCAACGATATTTTAGAATTTTCCTTGCTGACCAACAGCATGTTGACTTCCAATAAAAGCATATCGTCATAAGCTGTACACGAATCCATTGCGTACGAAAAAGAGTCATGTTAAACCACAATCTAAAAACTGTTTCGTTGGCTACCCCTGCATTATTGCACTATGATGACTTCTGAGAATCGGGATTGTCCGCATGACGTCGCCATTATGGGCCTGTTCATACGGCATACGCGATATAAAAAAGTGATATGATAACTAGGAAATTAATGTTATTTCTCAGTTTTATTTTACACCGATTTTTTTTCCCGTCGCACATGCGCACATATAGTCATTTCAATTTCGAAAATGAATAGACCAAGAAACTCAATATTGGATATAAAATTGACTTTGATGTTGTTGACTTAATTCGGTTTCGTTCTAGGCGGGAATTTTTACTGTTTTTTTTTCGATATTTTTAGACAAAATACACATAATGACTCGATATTGAATTCAGAGTATAACTCTTATGTATTTTGATGTTTTCAGCCAAATCCAGAAATCATAAGAAATCCATGGTAAAACATATACAAACAAATTTAGATCAATTAAAAAATAATCTTACTATTACGAACCAAATTAATGTGTTTTGTTTTGCAAGAAAAGGGTACGTTCTATTTCCATGCCAGCTGGGAGGTCGTAGGACAAAAGCCCTCCCGGTCAAAAGCCCTCCCGGCTAAAAGCCCTCCCATTTTTGCAAGGTAGGCTAAAATCCCTCCCGGTTTAAAGCCCTCCCGGCTAAAAGCCCTCCCATTTTGTAATGTAAAAATGAAATATAATATATTATTTCTAAATTATTTTTGTTGTATATTTTCCATAACTCAAAACGTGTAAATCAAGCAATAACATGGATGGTCACTGTTTACATCGGTGCGATAATCCTCTGATCCCTAATCCCCATGTCATCCTTTGGTGTTAACGGTTACACAGGAACCACGGTCCTATGCAATGAATTGACCGATCAGAGTTGGATTAACATAATCCTTGGATCCCACTCTATGCTACACACAACCAATATACCAATATATGATATACTATATGCGATATATTTAATCTTTACCTTACAAAAATGGGAGGGATTTTAGCCGGGAGGGCATTTAGCCTGCCTTGCAAAAAGGGGGGGGGCTTTGAGGCCGGGAGGGCTTTTGACCGGGAGGGCTTTTGACCGTTTACCCAGCTGGGATGTTTGTCCTTTTCTAGTCACTTTGAAAAAAAAAACATTTTTTGCGAAAATTGGATATTATCTATTTTATATTACATTTTTTTTAGACGATTGAAAGTTTAATCTACCGTAAAATAATTACAGAGACTACTTATTACAAAAATTGAGAAACACATAAAAATGTTTTTCCCCAAAAAGTTGTTCCCAAAATTCAACCAAATTCGATAGGTAGAATATGTTTTCTCAAAATTTCCTATATCAAGCTTAAAGTAGTGTTTCCTTCAACGTACGTCTGACGTACGTTAGACGTACGTCAGACGGACGGTAGTGTTTCCTTTATTCATTTCGCATCCGTCAAATTAACTTATTATGGAGGCTTGTATATTAACGGCCTTACAATTTTTGCAATAGGGCTCAAATAGAGTATTTATTTCGCCAAAAGCGAAAATAATTTTTACGTCACAATGATGTTGCATTCGAATTTCATATACACTATTGAAATAAACTTAAATATGCCTTTTGGAAAACTATAGATGACTGTTTTTTTTTTTCATACACATTATTGAAATATTATGCGGTCCGTCTGCAGTCCGTCTATTTTACAGAATAAAACGGACTGCAGACAGAACGGATACGCAAAGGATTCATGGAAACACTCTAAAGAAAAATAGTGTGGGTGAAAGCGATGCGTTTGACGCGCATCAGACGTGCAGCGATTTGACGTTGAAAGGAAACTCCATTTCAATTTGTTGAGGAACACCATTTTCGGAACAACTCATCAGGTTCTTTTTCATATCACGGGTTTATGCATTCAAATACAGTATCAATGGCCATTATAAATAAACACATTACAGTTAACGCGCTTTTTACCTTTGCCACTGCACGCCCGCATATCTCCGATATCGAATTGTCTTTTCCTATCAATAATATGTTAAAAAGATATACCCTTTTAAATTATAAATGATCAATAAGACCTGCATGCACAAGTAAATGCACAAGTTTGATATCCAAGTTTTAAGTTTACATTTCCCTAATAACAAGTTTGTATCAATCCTAAATAGTCAATGCGCATACGCATATCAATGATATCAAACGCGATAACGGAATTGTCTACCAATATGTTTGTTATCTACAAAATAAATAATGAGAACATTAATTATCGGAAGCTCACAAAAAGTGTTAAAATATGTCTGCTTCAATTACAAGACGCATCGGGTTCGCAAATGACCTAATTGACAAGGAAAATATTGCGTAATTATCAAAATGTTATTATCTGCAATCTTTTCGTTTACGAAAATATGCAGGTATTGCGATCATTCGATGTTTTAGGGAAAACTCAACCACCCTTCCCGTGAACCCTTTTTCGATGTATTTAAGGTCGAAAAACGCCGTGAAATACTTATAATAATATAAAATACATGTCAGACATGGTGCATAGGTAGTTTAGAATACGATTTACTATATTATATAGGTATTATTTATCAAAAAACAGAGCCAACTCTTGCTAGGAAAGGCCTTTTTAATCACCTCACTGAAAAACACTGTAGTTACGTCACTGACGTCATACGATCAATAACTGGACAGGCATTTGTGCAAGAACAGCTCTCGCTATAAAAGCACTGTAACACATAATCAATACTCAAAGCATGCAGTACCTCAAATCATAAAACTAACTTTAGAATAGTTATAGTTATATCTTGGTACGATATATTTGATTTAAATTCAAACTATTGCGCACTTGGATAAGAGTTTGAACTAATATAGTAGCAATGTACCCTATTATGTATGCAAACCTTTTCCAGATTAGTTGAAATATTAAACACAACATAATTTGACTCTATATAGATTTTTTTTTAAATAAAGGATAGCTTATTGAAACGAGTCTATAAATATAGACTCTTGTATATGTATAAGAGAAAAAAGATTGTAGATAGTTGTACTCTAAATGAGCACCTTCCATCTAGTTCTTTATTGTTATTATGCGGACACTTTTAAATGGAAATAAACGGTATCCGCCCAAAAAGTCTCGGGCCAAAAAGTTTCCGGCCATAAAGTCTCTAAAAGTGACATGATGTGCCAAAAAGTGTCGAGCCAAAAAGTCTCCGGCCAAAAAGTTTCCAGCCATAAAGTCTCTAATCATAGTGAATATTAGTGAATGAACAAGCTAGAATACACGTATAAATCAATTAACACTAATCGAGCAATGGTATTCAACGTGGTATCCGGGCCAAAAAGTCTCCGGCCATAAAGTTTCCGGCCATAAAGTCTCTAAAAGTGACAGCATGTGCCAAAAAGTTTCCAGCCAAAAAGTCTCCAAAACTTATAAATGAGTCCAAGGATATCTACCTGTTTACAAATGAATATATCTTAGAATAATAATATGTATTAGTATAATTGTATTGATAATGTACAGGTAATGTTCTGTGATTAAAACTGGTCGGAGTAGATTCTCAATCTGATCTTCTTTAGTGCATTTTATGATTTTTATTGTTAATGGTTTATTTCTGAATGGAATGTTGTGCAAATTGGATATTGTGTTTCAATAACATACGAGACGTAGATTACAAAATCATTCAGATATATAGTTGAAGCAGTTTCCTTCAAATCCAGGTTTGAAATCCATTTAGCTTAAATTCATGTGACCGCATCCGATTCTCAAGTCTATTTCATCTGATTGTGAATGTAGACGATAAGTAAGAGTCTGATAACTCAGTCTCAATACAAGTCGTAGTTGATGATAGATATATTCATGCATTTTATGAAAACGTAGAAATAAAAAGTTAAAAAGAAATGTTTTTGCTCATTTAAAACATACAACGTTATATGTTATTAGAGACTTTTTGGCCGGAAACTTTTTGGCACATACTGTCACTTTTGGAGACTTTATGGCTGGAAACTTTTTGGCCCGAGACTTTTTGGCACGAGACTTTTTGGCACATCATGTCATTTTTAGAGACTTTATGGCCGGAAACTTTTTGGCCAGAGACTTTTTGGGGTGGATTCATTCAACGTATTTAGGCGTTTTATATTTTTCGTTAACGCAAATAAGTCAATATTAATGAAACCTCAAATTAATGTCAACCTACGAGAAAAATTATCATTGATTGTTTTGTTCAATTGTTCATAGATTTTACTTTTGTTCTTTACCAAATATAAACATATATGAATGCAGATATACATACATGTATGTAAGTCGTGTCATATATTAAAACTTATATCAATTGAGATTTATTTTGTTCCTTCATTTTCGTCTTTGATGTGACATAACCGCTTTGATCATAATCGCTTTGATAATTTTCGTCTTTGATGTGACAAAACCGCTTTGATCATTACCGCTTTGATCATTTTCGTCTTTGATGTGACATAACCGCTTTGACAATAACCGCTTTGATCATTTTCGTCTTTGATGTGACATAACCGCTCTGATCATATTCGTGAAATGGTCGACTTTCTCACGACGCGTCTAGTAACTAGCAACGAAATGCTGATCGTTATGAGATTGGTTATAATGATAAAGGATTTAGAGTGCCGATATCTTTAATGTATTGCATTTTGGCGTACAATTCTTTTGGTCTTTTTATTGTGCACAAAAATAAATTATTGCACTGTTGTAATGACTGATTGAACACTCTTGACACAAAAGACTAAAGGGATAAGTCGCTTAATGCGATTAGTAAATGCGAAGTTGTATTATAAATGATTTTTTTCTGATAAGAATTCTGATAATACACATAATCACCCTCTTTTCCCGTCGGTGATTCTAGAACCTGGCCACATAGGAAGTATTTAATGTTTTTTTTAATTAAAACATCGTTTGTTTTAGCCTTTCAATTCGACAATTTAGATGGCCACCAAGGAGCGAGTTGGAGTAATCCAGACAGGAACTTATCAGTACACGGACCAGTGTTTCACATGAAAATCGGAGAGTATTTATTGTTTTTGTTTAAATGGATAAATGATAATGTTCTAATAATATTAAATGGTTAAATAATATTATGTTAGATAAGCTCATTTAGTATTTCTAGAGAATGGAAAGGAAATCTAGGTATTCCCATGGCGAATTTATGTAAACACATCCCTAAATTGAGTTAATATAACGAACATCCTTTGGACACCTCTATGGTTTGGACTAGAAATCCAAAAGGCAATGAACGAGTTTGTTTGGCATGGTAAACCTAACAGAATTAAAAAAAATGTCCTTATCCAAGATTATAGATACGGTGGCTTAAGACATCTTGATTACATGAGCTTTGTTAAAGCGCAAAAAATATCTTGGCTAAAACGACTCTGGGCTAATCAAAATTCCTTCTCCGTTAATTACTTAAGAAGATGTTTTAACAATATGACTTTTGCAGACATAATTTCTTTATCGATGGACCCTAAAAAACTTCAACAACTTAATATTCCACTGTTTTATGAAGAAGTGTTAGAATACTGGTATCAAACAAAGCGCCAACCATCCGACTTTGATGAGATATGTAAGGAATGCGTATGGTTCAACAAATACATACAAGTTGCTGGTGAAGGAATAATGTATAAGGAAATGTATGAAAAACAAATCGTTTACGTACGAGACCTTATAAAGACGAGGGTGGACTAATGTCACCCATTGAGTTACGAAGAAAATATAACCTCAACATTAATATAATGTACATTTTTAGCTTGTTATCGGCCTTACCGATTGAATGGAAAAACTTACTCAAACAAAATAGACGTACACCTGAAATTGTAATAGAACCAATTTTAAGAACAAGTTTTCATAATGCTAAATTTTCTAAATTAAATTCAAAAATTCTGTATCAATACTTTGTTCGTGAAAAGCAGCAGGTTCCTAGCTGTATTTCAAGATGGGCTAAAGATGGAATTAATCTGGAATTTGACCAGTTTCAAAATATTTTTGTGAAAACAAAATATTTAACAAAAGATACCAAAGATAGTATAACAAACTACAAAATAATGCACAAAAACTATGCCACAAGGTATTTGGTCTCTAAATTTGACTCCGAAGTCAACTCTCAATGTGAAAAATGTATTGAAAATTATGATATAATTCACACGTTTGTGACGTGTAAAAAGATTGAATTATTTTGGAAATTACTGCAAAGTTTTATCAATAACAATATCGTTGACGAGCAATTTGTATTGACGCCTAGGTTAAAATTGTTAGGTACCCTGAGTCTAGACAATCTATCAAACAACGAATACATAGTAGACTTTGTACTGTTACAAGCAAGATTGTTTATACACCGATGTAATGTTAATGATCAAAGTGTCTTTTTCTCCGAATTCCTTCACATTCTTAAATCGAAAATAAATATTGAAATGTTAATTAGTAAACATAATATTGTAACATTTGAGTCACTTCAGTTATTATATAACAAAGTCTAAACTATTGCATAGATCTGGTAATGTAAGCACATGTCTTTGATATCTATTGCTTTACCTCGCAAATTGCAGGCAGTTTTACTGTTTTTGTTCATCGTTATACAAATTATAATTATGTAACACATTCAATGTATATTTATCCATTTATATGTAACTGAGTTATGTATTGAAAGCGTATTTGTTTTACAAAATGTTGACATATAAATATATTTTCATACAGTTTTTTGTTTAAAACAAGTTCCTTTGGAAGTTGCATCTTCCAGCATAATGTTGATGTGGCGTCTTGTTATCTACGTCGTGTGAAAGGTTGAGAGATTTTGAATGGATGTGACGTGGTGTCCAGTAAGTTTCCTTCGTGATTAAGTATGTTAAAGTAAAAACAGATTAAAATAATAAGCATGTGTATGACATCAAACTCTTTTTATAGTAAAATATATAAAAGAAAATATGCATTTTGGATTTGTTTTCAGTATTAAAAAATGTTGTCTATCTTAATTATATCTTTAAAAATGTTATTGTCCAGGAATGTTGACCAATTTTGTTATATGAATGTGCGAAATGTGCAAAATCTGTTGTGTTGTCTGTCTAGTTTCAGGCGGCTCTTGCTGTGTCCTGGCTAGACACTGATGGCATAGCGATTTTGTACAAGTTGTCATATTCTTATATTTTTTTGTGAAATTATTTTTTGCTTAAGATTTTATTAATTATTAACTCTATCAATAATAAATACTTAACTGATATGTAATAATATATTTTCTCTCTTTACATATTTACTTTTATATAGAACTTTAATTATGATATGATACATTTAAGACATACATGAATATATGCATATGCGTTATATATAGAT
>LQRL01179476.1:15855-28819 GCA_001703475.1 Hydroides elegans | reverse complement strand
TTTATTCTCGTATAAACTGAGGTCTGAAGTCGTGCCTCGTTAAGGTTTTATCTGGATCGGTTGAAAATTGTCGATTCTGGAGCACTTTGAAAATTGTCGGCTTTAACATTTTCACCCGATGTTAAGTACATGTGCACGCGAGTTTAGTATGAAGGAATTGAGCGAGAGATTTTTTATTTAATACACATATAAACCAAGGTCTGCAGTCGTGCCTGGTCATGGTGTCATCTTGATCGGTTGAAAATTGTCGAAAATAGTTCGTCATTTCCAAAGTTAATTTTAGTAAAAACTGACCATCCTGCATATACGCATTGTTAAAGTTCACGGGGGATCCAAGGTCACTGACCTTCTAGTTTATAAAACTATTTATGAACCTTTTCCGCTTTCTTGTACGAAATCCCTAATTTTCGTCCACTATTTCCAAAATGTGCATACACTTTTATATGAACAAATATAGAAGGGAATGACGACCAATCAGAGGCCTTAAGACCGACACTTGCGTAAGTTTTCCTTGCTGAATGCGTCTGAGTCTTAAAACTTAGGTGGGAGCACTCCGCCAAGTCAACTCCAAGATTCTAAGCACAAGTTTGTACTTCAAATGTAAGATTATTCGTGCATATGGGCCCTGGATCGGTTGAAAATTGTCGATTCTGGAGCACTTTAAAATTGTCGATTTTAAACTTTTTTTCATATGCCAAGCACTTTGTGAAGGCGAGTTTGGTCCGAAGCGATTGAGCTAGAGCTTTCAAATTTTAAACACGTATAAACCAAGGTCTGAAGTCGTGCCTCGTCAAGATTTCATCTCGATCGGTTGAAAATTGTCGATTCTGGATCACTTTAAAAATTGTTGATTCTAATCATTTTTACAGATGTCAAGCTCTTTGTGCAGGCGAGTTTGGTATGAAGCAATTAAGCTATACCTTTCAAATTTCATTCTCGTATAAACCAAGGTCTGAAGTCGTGTCCTCGTTAAGGTTTATCTGGATCGGTTGAAAATTGTCGATTCTGGAACACTTTGAAAATTGTCGGTTTTAACATTTTCACCCGATGTTAAGTACATTGTGCACGCGAGTTTGGTATGAAGGAATTGAGCGAGATTTTTTAAAATTTAATACACATATAAACCAAGGTCTGAAGTCGTGCCTTGTCATGGTGTCATCTCAATCGGTTGAAAATTGTCGATTTCGGAGCGAAAAGTTTATATTCAGATGAGGAAATGCGGGTGATAATATAAGATATTATCATTTAAGTACGTGGTATGTGCTTATATAAGCAAACAGGCTTATATAAGCATATTATTTTTTAGATAAGTGAAATGATATTCTTTCCTCACTTGTCTCGTCAGCTACCCTCCAAAAACATTTTGCGTGTGATTTTATAAGCAATCATGCTTATATAAGCATATTTATAAGCAATCATGCTTATATCAGCATATTAATCAGCAAATTAAGAGAGATGTGTTAACACCTATCTGGGGAGCCTGGTGCATTTGGAATTGGCTTTCAAAAGTAATCGTGCTCATATAAGCATATTTGCTATGTAAGTTAATTGATATATTTGTTTTACTTGCCTTGTCAGCTGCGTCTCAAAAGTATCTGAGATGTGCTTATATAAGCAAAATTTAATGTAATAAAATTATCTTTTTACTCCACTGGCCGTGTCAGTTGCCTCTCAAAAGCATTTTGGATGTGCTATATGAGCTCGTGTTCATAAAAGCATATTTTCTTTAATTTATAAATTGAGGATACTTTTGCAAACTGGTCTCGTCAGTTCAAGAGATGTCTTCAGAAATAAGTGAGTGGTGATGCAAAATGTTACTCTGTTTTTCTTTCATCACATGCTCTTGTTTATTCGCAAAATAGTTCGTTATTTCAAAGGTTAATTTTAGTTAAAACTGTCCATCCTGCATATACGCATTGTTGAAGTTCACGGGGGATCCAAGGTCACTGACCTTCTAGTTTCATTTATGCCATTCATTTTAATTATCCCTTGTAAAATACTACATGTAATTTGTTCTCATTGGTATTATAGATGTCCAAACAATGGACCAGTCGGGTACCAGTGCGAAGTCCAGTCACGTGTTTTGGTCGGAGCCCAGCGGAAGATAAGCTGATTGTGGGTTGTCAGGATGGCACTCTCATATTGTATGATCACTATTTCAAGACATCGCATACGGCGCATACCTCTTTTGTAAGTTCTTAGATCATGTTATATTTTGATTATTTATGTCATTATACATACTTGCATTAAATCCTACATATTCAGATACACATCTGCGAATGATGCTTTTAACGAGCCGTTATAGTATATTTTGTCTGAGGATTTGGATATATTTCCATCCCTTTAAACTCAATTTGCCAAAATACGTTTCCTTTCACTGGAAGGAAATATACATATCCTTTCATTGAAATGGAATTAAAACTTATTGTTTAACGGCTTAGTTTGAAGCGTAAGTTTTAATGCGAAGAACCGGTAAATATGTAAATATTATTTTCATTTTGACAGAGACCTCAGCATATAAACTGGCACCCAAGCGGCGTTTTTGTTTTCGTATCCAGTTCGAAAGGAGATATACAGGTGTGTATGTTTCGTCGAGATTAAGTAAAGGTAAGCTGTAGGACAAATTGATGTACTCCTTCGTTGCCCTCCTGGTATTATTATGATTTAAATACAACGAAGCAAAAAAAAAGTTATAATCAGGGGGTTAACGTCTTCGAATATGTTAACAAGTTTGATATTTTGATTGAAAAATATATATATATATATATAACTGGCCTCGGGCTCTAGAATTACTAATATACCTAATTTGATAAACTTTTAATATTTTATTTTATTAACCAGGTGTTTGATATGGCACTATCCCCACTCAAAGTGCAGCTAGTGGCCGAACAGCCATCACCTATCAAAGTGCTGGAGCTGGGCAAATATTTCAGGTAGCCTATATTTCATGAATTTGACTCAACTTTTTTCAAAACTGGACGAAATGTTCGGTTAGCGGTCGCTGGATATCAGGAAATAGGCAGTGATTATCTCAAACTTAGCCTCGTTCAGCATATATTTCATGAATTTATAGATTGCATTTTAAACGATGAATATTATTTACAAATAGGATGGAAGGTCACTCAGTTTAAGTTTTTTTTATTACCCGACAAACTTTATAATTTCTTTACACTTATAATTATCAATCCAAATTGTTTGAGAGTTGAGATAATTATTGTTACATGAAATGAATTGTTACAAAATACTTGAATAGCTATCATGTACAAAGCATGCTTCTTCAAATACTGGAAACAATTTGCGCAGCGTATTACACATTTATAATTACATTATATAAACTAGTATAATCGCAATATTTTATACAAGAATGACTTGATTTAAAAACATCACATAATATTTCACTTAATTCCATAGATCGCAGCCCAACGTGACCGAGCTCTTGTGGAATCCAGGTCGGGAGCAGAGCATCTACGTCCTGCCTGAATGCCGAGACTCTCTTGCCATCCTTTGTGACAGGTAGAGTCTACATGAATTAAGACTCTAGATAGCTATGACAGGGGGAAAGAAAATAGATACAAATAAAGAAAAATAAAGAAGAAGTTATATATTGTGGTTATTTAAGATACAAATATAAAATCGAGTAGATTGAGTTGAAAATTTTCAGTCAATTGGCTAACTTCAGACTGGTCTATATCATAAGCAAAGCTAGAAAACATGTATGAAAAAATACTGGTTTGCCAATTTAATAATACATATACCGGTAAATGTATTTTTTTTCTTTAATGATACATCATCAAATTACTTAACATAGTTCTATAACAAAATCAATTTTGGAAAAAAAAAAACATTTGAAAAAGAAGAAAGTTCTTAGATGTAAATAAATAATTACCGGTACATCATAAAAATTACAATACAACAACACATGTTCTTTTATTTCAGGGGCCCTGTGGTAATGTTGCAGTTTTATTTAGGTGTGCTGACTCAAGGTCAGATGACACCTCTGTCTCTAGTCAAACAATACGTGAAACACAGACAAATCGATGAGGTATGTAACTTGAAATATTCGAAAAATTGTTTCGTTATTACTGATATCAAATACAGTCAGACTCGTTAAACCTTACCCCGTTGGACCTCCGAAGACATGTCGGTTTAACCGATCAATGGTTTATCATATGCCACGAAATATAGAGACTGTCACCTACATTTGTTTGATTCAAGCTATATTCAGTTTATCTGTGTTCGGTTCAACGAGAGTTCACATATTGTTGATTTTTCATTAATTATAGTTGGCTTACATACACCAGACATATAACAAATTACTGATATTTTTTTTTAATATGCCCGAGATGATTACAATTTATGTTTAAAAAAAACCAAACACATTCTAACCCGATCAAATAAGTGTTTTTTCGGTTTGGTTTCACGTTACATAACGATCTTATTTTGTAACATGTAATATGCTATGATGTCCTGTAAAATGTTATGCAATTTTCAGACCATACACCAGTACATTTCTATCTATTTTTCTCGACTCTCAATTCTTATATTAGCTTTTTCTTGCAGGCCATTGCCATTTTGAGTGCTTTGAACTGGAACTTGGACGGTCAAACGTGTTTTGCTTGTGTGAACGCAATCCTTAACCATCTCCTTCGTAACACATTGAGTCCAAAAACAGAAGGTGGGTAAAATGCAGATTTATATCCAGCTAATCTGTTTCACATTTCTATTTTTAATTTGAATTTTTAAACATAATCAATTTAAGTTTGAGTGAATAATACCAAATTGTTAAGATATTTACGGGGTGTTTGAATTTAGAAATTCATTGAGTCGAATAACCTGAAGGTGTCAGAATACTAGAAGTTAAAGTATAATGAAAATAAAAGTAAACGTACCCCAATGTTGCCACGTACAAGTATTTTTTTTTGAAACCCATTTTGACCGATTAAAGATGTATGCCTATGATTTAATTTCTGTCACAATTTATGTATTAGCTGATAAGAAAAATATGTGTAAATATATAGGCCTACGTATTTACATTTTTCAAAATTACAGAACAACTAGAATCCACTCTTGGCACCTTCTACGCGCCCGTCAAAGCGCTTTCCGAGCTTACCGTCCTTGAATATCGAGACCCCATGAGTCGACTGGCACGAAGATTCTTCCATCAGTTGCTGAGGTAAGTGTATTATGAATATATATGAAGGGTTTTGGGATCCAGAACCTTTGATTTATAGTACACGAATATGGTTCAACTTTGTAAAAAAAAACGATGGCTGGGTTTAATAAATCCTTACAAACGAATTATAGTACAATCTAAATTTGGTATTCCATGTACTGAAAGATATACTAGCTATCGGCGCTTTTCTAACCATTGCATTTTGTTTAGGTATGCGCGGTTTGAAAAGGCGTTTCTACTTGCAGTGGATATCGGTGCTCGCGATCTCTTTATGGTAAATATATAGTTCATTTGTATCTTTGCTTAAACCTAATATACTAAAATAAAGAATTAAACTATTGCGACATTGGGAAAAGGGTGTGTTTGTGATGAAAAGGCTTCGAATTCTCATGATTGTACCCGACGTTGCCTTATTCGTATTATAGAATAACTATTCATCTTCAATAGGACATTCACTATATGGCCTCCGACCGAGGCGAGTTGGCCCTAGCCGAGGTGGCGCGGCGCAAAGCAGACGAGATCGAGGCCGAATCTCTGGCCATCGATAATCTCTATGACCTTCTTCTTTCCGAAAATCCTTTGCTGTATTAACAACAACTTTCGGATATGATTTCTTGCTGTTCCGCCAAAAATCATCTTGTAGAAATCCATTGTTGCTCTCATCTACTTTCCAGGACATCCACTTTATGTCGGACATTAAATATCTCTATGGATGCTTAAAGACATTACCCTTTTTTTTCACAGGATATTCACTATATGGCCTCCGACCGAGGCGAGTTGGCCCTAGCCGAGGTGGCGAGGCGCAAAGCAGACGAGATCGAGGCCGAATCACTCGCCGTTGACAATCTCTATGACGATGACAACGAACAAGATGACGTCATTCGACATCCGGACGATGATGATGACGTATCGAATGGTAAGTTTACGGAAACGATAATGGATTTGTTCAACAATGTGCTGAGAAGACTTATCATGATTCGCTGATGTTCTCAAAACATCGATTATAACATATTCACATTGATGTATGGTTCCCTTCACATACTGGTGATAAATTGTGTTAAATACCAAATGGCTTAATGCGCACATACAGCTTCTGGTTATAATTGACTTCCTGTTTCCTGGAGTGTAGTGCATGTTACTAACCTTGGCAGCTAAAAACCCAACCTAACTTTAAAGGATTTCAAAATGTTACAATAAAATCTTATCGCATACCTATTGTGTGCCATTAAAACAATAAATAATCACAAATAAAGCTCCCTATCATCCTGTTTCAGATGAGTAAAATAACATAAACAATTTGAAAAATTTAACAATAAAATAATTACCTTGACTTATAGGGACTTACAGTAGCGGTGACGAATACTACAGCGACACCACACCGCCACCACAAATCCCACCACGTGTTCCCACCACAACAGCAACAACGCCAGTGGCGCCACCAAGCGGACGAATCACGCATCCACCTTTAGGACCGCCCACACCACCACCGCCGCCGGAGTTTGCCAATCCCGCAGCGGTCTCGACTCCGGTGGATGTGCGCTTTGCGAATGTGTTGCAAACGCCGGTGCAGCAGCCACAAGGGGTTATGTGAGTTGAGTGCAGAATATAATGTGTAGCTGGGTGTGTTTTTGCGCACCTTTTTAGGAAACGCTGTTTCGGAAAAAAAACTCAAAGGTTTTTATTTTGTTGTGATAGTAAAACACTTTGGTGAAATTCTTTAGAATTCAATGATTGTTTTAACTATTTTTTTTCTTGATACTTTGCATTCGAAAATAAATTAGAAGACTACGAGAGATAAAACATCTTAATCATCACAATATTTCTTGTTACTTTTAATTGCACTTTCAAATATAAATGATAAACATAGTGTTTTATTAAGACCTCTATGTTTTTCAGACCTGCTGCGGACATCATAGTAGAAGGTGCCGAAGCCTACCAAGAGTTGAAATGGAACACGGAATACACTGCCACGTTGCTAGACGAGCCCATCTTGCCTCCCCCGCCCAGTCATGCCGATAATGATAATACAAATAGGAGTGGCGGGGATCAGGCACCGAAACAGTCGTCTATTAAAGTGATACATTTTGGTATCGTTTAAGATGTTTAGGGAGGGGAGGCTTGGTTGGAAGTGCAGGAAGGTAGGGGATTTAGTAGCCCAGTCATGTCGATTATGATTATATGTCTGCGGATGGTGGGCTGACCAACAACCGAAACAGCTGTCTAATAAAGTGATACATTTTGGTATTGTTTGAGTGAATAACAATGTTAGGGGTAAATTGGGAGGGGGAATCAATAGACAAAATATGAAAGTTGTTGGAACTGAGATGAAACGATGATGGGGAAGGAGGAGGGTTGACATTAGTTAACTGCTAGTCATGAAAATTAGGTTCACGAATTTGAATTTGAAACTTTAATAAAGCACTGAGTTTATTTATATTATAGTTTGTTACGTATAACGTATTTATTGGTAAGTGTTTGCTTAAATCATTTTAGTAATACATGTATTTATTTGTGTACCGGTAGTTATGAAGTTAGTTGCGGTAGTATATAATAACCAGCATGATTGCTTTCATTAGTGTCTTGTGTTGGATCGCAACAAAATCACATAAAACTAAAATGAAAGTAGGATGTAAATTTTGCTTCCACTTCCATTTCTAATAAGGAAGTGCTAAGAAAGTGTTATATTTATATGCAAGTGTTTCCTTATGTAGAAACTCAACTTTATCTATGCCCTTGTGCCTTGCTATCAAGTTGTGTCTTGCCCAAAAGCAAAATATCGTGATTTTATCAACATGTATATATGTGACAATTTGTTTAAATATTATGAATCGATCTGACTCTCACGCGGTCAGATAACTGTGATATTGTTTCCTTAATTAAATTTAAGGATAATTGTGCTGCCTTAAGCTGTGAAAACACTTGACATTCCATCGAATAGTGTTATCGTAAAACACGTTTCCGCAGAATTTCTTATCATTGATTCATTGAGAAGTTTTTCTAATGTGATTTTATGTTACATTTATATATTTATTATTATATTTGTTGATGATATATTTGATTAAAATATGTTTTTCTAAGACATTTTATAATTGTGATATACCAATATTTGCAATAAAACATTCCGATCGATTCCTTTTGAGTGTCTTCTTTCATTTTTTTTTGCAATTAAGACTAATCTTTATTGACAAAAAAATACAGTACCCTGGTGGTTACTGTCTACTAACACTACTTATTCCGACATCTCGTTTGCGATTTTGTCATTGGATAAGAATAAAAGCCAATCGTTTGTTATAAAATGTTTATTTGATATATTGAAACTACTCTATAAATATGAAAAAGTGAGCACATTTGACAGATATTTCATTCTAACAAAAAAGAAGACATTAAATGACATTTAGTATTTAGCACAATTATTTATCATTCCATACAACCGATATAATCAAAATGTTACATCAGCTCGAATGAAAAACCAACAAAAATCTGCCTTCCATAATCATATGATTATAACTGTTCCAAACGCTATTATAATTTCTTACGATTTTATTATTAATGGATATTGATAGCCTTTTCGTTAATTAAAATAAAATTGAACCAAATAAGAAATATTATCCCGGGATCGATATTATAATATTGTTCCCAGCTTCATGTTACCAAGCACTCGATAGCAAAAGATTGTAATACGGATACGCGAAAATGGATAGCACACTCGAGACAGTATATAATCAATGACCATTTCATATTATTTAGCAGATTTTTGCTCAATGAGGCGGCTCTTCAAACTTGCGTCATATGCAACACATCAGTTTATTTATTTATTTTTTTATATTCCTTTTTACACATTTTTTTTTACCAAGGCCGATAAAAACACGAATATCATACATGCATCAACTCCTCCAAATCATAAAATAGAGCAAATTAAGAACACATTTACAAAAAGGGCTCTTAACCGGACATTTCTTTCCTACTCAACAAGCGAAAAAAAAGTTTTTTTTTCACTGCTCCTTAAACTAAATATGTTATCGATGTTATTAGCAGTCGACATTTTGTCATTACTTGACTTGATCCCTAACATTTTTATTAGACAAAAGATAAACTGATTTACAAGTGGGTTAAAGAAATGCGTTTTGGTTCCCTTTTTATTGAACCGATTTTAAGTATGAATCATGAATAACCTGACACATTTGCCGCATAAATACATTACATAATTTAAACGTCAACAGAAACAAATTGTTCGCAAGTAACACATATTTCGATTTATCGAACATCGGTAATATAACCTTAAACATAAAAATTAAATTTATGAACCGAATCACGTCTCAGTTATGAAGGCGCAATATCAAATTGTTAACTCTACCAAGTTATGTGTTTTTTTTTAATAGAGAAAGTTTAATTTTGATCCAAACTGTGACATTCATGTAGTTATTATGTATACAAAAAACAAGAAAGATAAAGAAAGCCTAAATCTTGATTACATAAATATCCAGAACAAGAGCTACTTCTTATTATTCCTCACATTTAAAAGTGCATAAAATGCATTTTATTACAATAAACATGTAAAATAATAAATAATCATATGAAAGGGTTTCTCGTGCCAACTAAATAAAGATTTAGCACACAACATATATTAGAAAAGTTAGAATTTAAAAGTATTTCAAAGTATTAAACAATATTGTGAGAGACAACAAACAAACACATTTTAGAACAGAATCAACAAATATAACGGGATACATAATTGCCGTTCGATTTCAAACGCGTACCAGAATTTTAACTTTGATATAATGTTCTGAACCTTTACTTAGATAACGGTCGGTCTTGTAATGAATTGTTTATTTTGAATAATTTATTTATTCAAATATCAATTAATCAATTAAAATATCTTGCGAATGCAGCCAGATCATGTTCACTCATGAATAAGTAATCATAAACAAGCAAAAACTTAAAAGTGAGATTAGACTTCCAAAATTACCGATATGTTTTTGATCCTGTATCTCAGCTGTTAAATGCAATATTTCATATTCGTATTTCTATTTAAAAGCGATTTAATTTTTTTACACAAAGCAAATCATATTCATTATATTACAGCCATCAAAACTCATTTTCCAAACAAATTCTGAAGGGCGACATTTGTGTAATATCCTAATAATATTTGGGAAACATAGAAAATGTCGGACAACATATTTGATGTTGGCACGTGGATTAAGAGCGAAGAAATCAAAAATATTAATAACAACATCACACACTATACCTATTAATCTAATAATTTCGGTCAAGCATCAATCAACACTCAATTTAAAGGACACAAGCAATGTAACAAAATTGGTAAACTAACAATATTATCGTATTGTTCAACACAATGTTAGACTAAATATAAACTAATCGAAAAAAAAAGATGATTTAAAATACTTATACATTTCATTCATAGATTGCGTATGATAATTGCAGAACATCATAAAGAATATAGCACTTTGCAAATGAACAACAAAAATAAACAGTTTGCCTAATCGAGATTCGATATCGGACGCGCACAATATATCACATCAAATAGGAAATCTACGCATACTTCACATTAATAAATTTATATGTGTCACACAAAAAATAAATTTTGATGGGACAATCAACATAGACATATATCTTGTACAAGGGCCAATTAAAATATAGATAATATATTCCTTACCATATCATATATAGTATAAACTTATAAACAATATACCATGCGTATTAAAGAATAGACTGTATAGAAAATATCATAAACTATAAGCGGATAATAGGATTAAGCGAAGAAATAATTAGAATAATTTTTCTGGCCATTCTCATAAGAACGAATTTCTGCTGTCCTTTTAGAATAGCACAGCATTAAAAAAATATCATCTGATGAATGAAACTTTTGGGCCGAGATTGACTCATTGCAATTCAGCTTAAAGCAAAATCAGTGTTACATCATTTTGTTCTGAACTAAGGTATTTAAGGTATTAAAGTAATATCTTTTTGTATAAATATTCAGATTATCTTAAAATTGTCGAAGTGTAGACGAGAACCAGAGCTAACTGTTTTATAGTCAACAAAAAAATGTGGAAGTTTTATAAATTTCTTGAAGGGACTACTGTTAAAAGCAACATAAATGGAAATACATGGCAAAATATGGGGCAAAAATGCAACTTACATAATCAATTAATATCTGAACACATTTAATAAAGGACTTGCACACATCGACTAGTTAAATTAAAGGCATTCGTCTAAAAACACATGGCAAGCATGCAATAAAAATGAAATGCTACATTTAAATGACAATAAGAAAAAGATTCACAAAACAATCAATTGATTGAAATTTATCTCAACTACAATTAAATGGATATGCCATATTCCATTTTCAAAACCGAATAACTTAATAAGTAGAAATATAATGTAAAACCAATGCTTAAGCATGAGGATCAACTTTCTAATCTACCTTCCTAATAATTAAGATAAGAAAATGATGCCAGATGACACAATGTATAAAACTAGCTACTGATAACGTGATTGGACAAAAAAACTATCAAGTGTGATTACCGAAAAAATAAATGGATAGCCGAAGATAACCTTTTAACTTTTTGTGTTGCATTTTCCAATAAGGAAGCTTTCTTGTTGGTTATTTTAGGACATGTTCGAACCATTTCTTACATGAATTTAGTTATTATTATAAAGATGATAGATGAAATCATTTTTAAGTGTATTTAAGGATGGTCTAGGCCCAATAAGGAGGAAGAGCTTTAAAAGATGCTCACGCTATACGCAATTAGATCTCTTAAATGTTTTGATCTACATATTTTAATATAAGACTACCTAAATATTCTTGTTTTTTTCTATGACAAATATAAATTACTTTTCACCCAAATCGCTCTATCAATCTGAGGCATTTAATACCATGCACTTAATTTACTCCAGCTACGCTACAAACAAATCATAACAAAATCGCTATTCTACATCCAACAATATTAATTAAATATGTAATCTTTAACGGTTCAGATCATTGATATGGTGAACAAGATTCTATACCTTCCACAGCAACAATACGAACAATAATAGCTACATAGTAAACACATGTTGATTAATTAACAAAATATCGATTTTACAGATTTATGTCTCTCAAAGTTGACCGACAAAACTGCATAGTACAGCCAACATATTTCACGATCCAGAATATAATTTTTCTACCTAGAAAATGGCATGTTTTTGATTAAATACAAAATGACAACAACGAAGATACATAATTTCAACTAAAAATATATCACTTATAACCGATCAGGTATTCAAATGATTAGACAATTTGTTTTTGGTGTTTAATAATTGGGGTTTAAACACAGCTAATAGATCACCTAAAAGCTGATTACAGACACACAGAGGGGCAGTATGTTGGGAGACTCAACATCCGAAATTAAAGAAGGGCGGGGGGGGGGGCATTACATGAACTGAAGCAGCCATTAGACCGGATATAATCAAAAGCGATATTGCACGGTATATTGTCTTAAATCCATGCAATAAAAACTAGAAGGTCAGTGACCTTGGATCCCCCGTGAACTTCAACAATACGTATATGCAGGATTGTCAGTTTTTGCTAAAATTAACCTTGGAAATGACGAACTATTTTGCGAATAAACAAGATCATGTGATGAAAGAAAAACAGAGTAACATCTTGCATCATCACTCACTTCTTTCGGAAGACATGTCTTGAACTGACGAGACCAGTTGGCAAAAGAATCCTAAATTTATAAATTAAAGAAAATATGCTTTTATAAGCACGAGCTCATATAGCAT
>LQRL01179476.1:2157-15630 GCA_001703475.1 Hydroides elegans | reverse complement strand
CGAGACACGACTTCAGACCTTGGTTTATATGTGTATTAAATTCAAAATCTCTCGTTCAATTCCTTCATACCAAACTCGCGTGCACAATGTACTTAACATCTGGTGAAAATGATGAAATCGACAATTTTCAAAGTGTTCCAGAATCGACAATTTTCATCAGATCCAGATAAAACCTTAACGAGGCACGACCTCAGACCTTGGTTTATACGAGAATAAAATTTGAAAGGTCTAGCTTAATTGCTTCATACCAAACTCGCCTGCACAAAGTACTTGGCATCTGTAAAAATGATTAAAATCGACAATTTTTAAAGTGCTCATGAACAATTTTCAACCGATCGAGATAAAACCTTGACGAGGCACGACTTCAAACCTTGGTTTATATGTGTATTAAATTAAAAATCTCTAGCTCAACTCCTTCATACCCGATTCAGCCGTTTATATGTGTATTAAATTAAAAATCTCTAGCTCAACTCCTTCATACCAAACTCGCGTGCACAAAGTACCCTGTATCAGGCGGGACAGACAGACAGACGGACAGACGGACGGACAGACGGACGGACGGACGGACGGACGGACAGACAGACGGACAAGCTCAACCCTATATCCCCTCGTTTTCACGGGGGATAATCAATATTTGACTACATCTTAGCTTTTGCTGCCTAAGACTTCATATCTTCACATCCATTTGTGTAATCCTGGAGTAATATGTTATACAATGTTATACAATACTGACTACATATCTATTTATGGGATACAGTTTTCACGATATAAACTTATATTGAGCGCGTTTTTTTCCCATATTGACGACTGGTTTTCACATGATGCTTGTTTACTTGCTGTATAAACATTGGGACTTCAACTACGGCACCCACTAACACAAAAGGCGCTGCGAGCCCTAGGGACCACCTCTGCTGTTCAAAGAACCCACTTCAACTCAGCTAGGTAGTTTCACTGCCTCTTCCCCAATCACATTCTTTTTCTCGGCTCCTGCGACAGCCCCTGCCACTGCACCCACCGATTCAGCCGACGTCTTACTCTTGCACTTTTCCTCCATGATTTTCTGGCTGTGCAAGTAGTATGCATGGAGGTTGTGCATCGTGGTAGGGTCATTGACCTTATGCATATGAATGGCGCGTTTGACGTAGGATAAGTTCTCAAGTTCGCCTGTGAACGAGGTGCGATCGCGAAGGGCCGTGTGGTAGAAGAGCTCGGAGAGCTGAAAAAATGGAATATTATAAATATTGTGGAATGAGGAATGAGTAAATCATTAAATGTTTTAATATATCAAACAAAGCTCTCTTTAAAATGCAATACAATGAGATGATTCTTATGGTAAGGGTATCCTGTTGTAACTAAACATTTTCTAATTAATTGATTTTACTAGAAAATATGTAAAAGAGGAAGTATAGTGTTTTGACAAATTTTCATGAGCCACGGTGCTAAAGTGATGGTGAATTATCTAAATATTGTAAACGGTGCCTTAAAAAGAACATTTCAGGGTGTGGCATAAGGGTCGAAACCCTCGGTATTTTCGAGGGTAAATTAAGATAACCGAGGCAGAATTGAGGCACCCTCGAAAAATTACCGAGGTAGAAATCAATATTGTCGATGCAGAATTTAGGTACCCTCGAACAAATTTTCGAGGCAATTTTCAGGTACCCTCGAAAAATTACCGAGGCAGAAGTCTAGCTTATACTACACCCTGCATTTTTTTTAATTGACTCGTCATTCTTTATGTTGTAATGCTATGAATTAATAAATTTATGTCCAACTTATTTAATCCCATCAACCTTGTCACAAGGGGTCACAAAAGGTCACCATCCATACCTTGAGTTCACCGGTGGACTGGGCACATTGGAGTCCCAAATGGTTCATGGCACAGCGCCCTACTTCGACGTCTTCGTGGTGTGTGATGCACTGCTCAGAGCACTCGCGCAAATGCGGACACATGCCTTCAAAACAGAACAAAAGTAATCTAAATACAGCATAAATGTTCGCAAGTCGAGTTACATCGAAAATATTTTATCACCCAACATTTTTGTAAATGTTTCTTCTAGCACTTTCTGTGTGATGAACCCGATGCGTATATTACTCTAAACTCGACGAAAATATTTTCGAGAGTATACACTTTAGTTATAAATCATACATTCGGGGGGGGGGGATATATAACTAAGGGTTATGTATGAGTCTCGTTTATATTTATGAGCGTCGTTTCAGGCAAGGGACGCAGAAGCGTGAATCGAGAAATCCGACAAATCCGAGCTATACTCGCTTGCTTGTTCGCATCAATTTTCCTATTCACTTTCATAATTTCAAACAGTATTTTAAAACTCAACTTGAAATCGACTTCAAAAATAAACATATATGTAACACTAAACCCTTAAACCATCATTGACCTAAATAGCACACATGTCCCGTCATAGTTTCAAATTCTGCTCTTTGTTCAAATCATGATCAAGTAAAGCTCTACAATCTTCGCCAAGGTTTCTAAAAATCAATGATTCAT
Source organism: Hydroides elegans (assembly GCA_001703475.1). NCBI lineage: Eukaryota > Metazoa > Annelida > Polychaeta > Sabellida > Serpulidae > Hydroides > Hydroides elegans. The sequence goes on along the minus strand of LQRL01179476.1, from coordinate 13,124 downwards.
CAACCCCAATGCTTGTTTTTTTTTTCTAAATTTATCAAAACAAAAGAATTTCATCGACTGAAGGAAGTGAATATACGAGGCAATGTATAGCATTTCAACGACACATCAAAGAATGAAATCAGTGTTCGAATTTATATTTTCGTGGTATTTTATACAGTAATCATAGAAATGCTAAACAGTTCGGGTAGAACAGAGAACCAAGGGTTGCACTAAATCTCAAAATCGACACTCGCGCCATCGAAACGACACTCGCATATGATGTTCCTGTTTAAATGTAAGAACCCGAAAGCGAGCGTGAAATGTGCGAGCGAAACATTTTCTTTCACTCTTAAAGAAATTATCTCAAATAGTTTAGATCACCATGAATTCGACTTCCCATAAGCGTCGTCACACGTAGCCAAAACAACGGTCGCATTACAATACGAGACCGTGAGAACACTACTTATTAAGGTATATTCCTGAAACCCATTGACAAGTCGTGAAAGATATAAACTAGAAATTAAATGTATCGAGATTGAATCGGTTTCATCCACGACAGAATCAAAAGTAATTGTTATTTTCGAGCCATGTTTAACATTTCAATTAATTTGCACTGACTGTTTATTATGTCCAAAATAGGATACTATTTTATTCCGGTAAAACCATGTATTTTCATACAAAACCCCCTCCTAGACACAAAGATAAATAGTTTACAGTCATATTATTCAAGGGGCCCTTCTACTGAAGGTGACTAAGGCAATAATAAAAGAATGAAATTTCGGTGCGTTCTGATAATAAAGAACATAAAGGTTGCCATTGACTTTACTGATACATGATTTATATTCCGAGGGCTCCAAGCTACATTGAGATAAGTGCCAAAACCTGTGTTTTGGGAAAAATGTGTGCTGTATGATTTTAAATTGGTTGAACGTTTAAGGATTTGTTTTGTGTTCAGGCGACTAATGTTGGGTATGGTTCTAAAGTCATTTAGTTTAGTTTTTTACATGGATCAGGGATCATGTAGGGCGTTGCAATACTGTGACAAAATATGTTAAGTCTGCTAATCATATTGCTCCACAGATCCCTTTATTTATTAAGCTTCCCTTCATGAATAGAATAAAGTGTTCAATGTTATGCCTTTTTAGTTTTATTACAGATATGATAGGATGGTAATTTCAGCACGTTTCCCGTGCATTTTCCCGCGCATTCACAAACATTTTTTTTATGAAATTGACGCAAGGAGCCTAAAATAATACGAGTTGGCCTGATTCTTCCTCGTAATTCGTAACAAAATAACCTACAGGTAGCCTATATTTATTTCAGTGACATTTTTCTTAAAATGAATGCAGCAGAAACCATCAGGTCAGAAACATATAATACAAACTGTATTTCCATTTATTCCTCTGGATCTCAACAAAGCAGCTCGGAGCCTCAACATAGAGACAATATCCGTATAAATAGCATTCCATCTGCCCATCTAGGTAAACAAATTGGGCTATTATGTTGTCCATTTCTATACAGACAACGGATGAAGCATACCCTAGCACAAATAAACGTTTATTTATTATGCCCAGTTTTGTCAGCTAGGCACATAAACTTAGCGCAAAAGCAAAATAATGGCATCCGTAAGCCATGTTATGAATCGACCAAATCTGTTGTGTTCTGTCAATATTTTCTTGGGTCGAGTTTGACCAGGTCTGTACAAATGTAGAGAAAAGGATCTGATTTTGTATCATTATTAAAAACGTTAAAGATAAAATATAATGTAGGATTTCTCAACTAAAGGACGAGTTGATTCGCCTATTATTTCTTTAATGTATTGACTATACATGTATGTAAACCAGAAGTTATACTGTTTTGGGCCAAAATGTTGAGCTTGTTCATCTTATCTTCATCTGCTTCAATCTATTTGTTTATAATATTCAAGAGGGAAAAATCAATTCAAATAAGCATTTCATACAAAAATGTATGTTGAACAATCATCCAAAACAAAATGCATCACTACTAGTTATTCGTCATTGATTTTTTTTTCAGACGTAGAAATTCAAGTCGGGATTTATCATATAAACATGCAGGATTTCCCATGTAACATATTCATTCATATGCTAATCACGAAGCACTTAGTTGACCCTAAGAGTTATATGGAAGCGGCTACGAAATGATTGCGAAACGATCAGTTATCATGAAAGCCTCATTCATCATCAAAAATGCAAATGTTATGGATAAAAAGACTCGTTTGACATTTTGCATTGATGCAATTGGGATATTCCTTTTTATTATGGCTCCTAAAAGGCAGTGTTCAGATTAAAAACATCAACGAGGAAAATCTAGTGAGACCGTTCTATATATGCTTTCCATTCTCTCAACTGTGGCATAAAACCTACCCCAATAAGCTATATATTGGACTATGATCACATACGATTTTACGGAATAATTTTTTTATTGAGACAGGAATTGAAAACGTCCATAATTGCATTCTTTAATACATTATGCATGAGGCTATTCATAGCATAACCGTAACGTAACTTATCCAAATATATATAAACATCTTTCATCACTGGACATTAAATCCAGAAATCACTGAACCGGACTAGAATTAAATCGTTTCCTGTATAAATTCACTATCGGTCTTTATGGTCCAGAAGATTACACTTTCACAACAGTACGAAAATAGATTCCGTTAATATTGGCATGATTGAATCGTCTATTTTATTGGACCAAAATCCTAGGTCAATTTTCTCATAAACCGGATAGTAATTGAAATTAAATTTTAAAAATCTTTGGAAAGCCTGTAGCTTAGTGGTAGAACGCACACATGTAACTGGCATGGCCCCCTGACCTGACTTGAGGTGGTTCATGAAGATTTTAGCGTGTTATTTAACACAGACTTATGGAAATTCGATGGGATATCTTAGAGGCCCTATACTGGAAATCTAAATTCACACATTGCCAATAAGTCTCAAACCTACCATAAGAAAAAATAAAATGAAATAATTTGAAATATAATATATATTTACCTTTGAGTGCGGCTCTACTATATATCACAGCTGATCCATCACAGTATTTTCTGCCATACACGTTGAGGTAGAACAAGCCATGCCAGTAGCCCGGGTTTGGGTAACCAAATATTAACTGCAACGAAAAATACATACAATTAATCACTTTTTTTACATATTCAAACAGCTCTACGCTAAGTTCTAGACTGTTAAAGAAGCAGGAAGGAGCCAAATTTGGGTAATCACAGACATCGACTAAACCATCGACCGACGACGGAACCGAGAGAAATCGGGCAGACCAATTTCGGGACCCTGTCGGCCGGACGTGCTGAATGTACGTAAACCATGCCACGGAAGGTTGAAACCCTTTGATTTTAAGGATTTTGGTGTGATCTGTATTAACATATTATCTGCGACATGCAAACCAAAAAGTGTCACTACGATTTTAAAAGATTCTTTTATATGACAACTATGACCCTGAACAGGTAAGGAATTATTTTTCAGGGCCTTGGGACATCCATGTCTGTTTGTTGATTAACTCTCGTTAAATTTATTAAATTTAAATTTAATGCGACAATATCAACATACAAATGTATTATTCTCGTAGATGACTATAGTGAAATAAACTTAATTCAAACTTATATGATTGGCACAATAGAATTCTATCATGCAACCAAAAACCTCCACAAAGCCATTCATCATTTCCGAATCTGCAAAGGCTCTCTAATTACACATTTCATTGACTGAGAATCAATAAAAAAAATGCTCCTCAAATGGCATTCATGATTGCTTCAATAATTTACCTCCCATCATTCAGTAACCGAAACGCTTCCTTTTATCAAATGCATTAATATCAAGTCATCAAACATTTTTTTGTGAGTTAACTATTGGCAACGGACGCAATGAATGATTATAACTATAACAGCACAATAGATGAGCTATAGAAATTTGTAAGAGCGATGATTATATGTTACAGAGGGAAACATCAGTTTTCTATGGGACGTCCCCAATTTCATGTGCAAAAGCTTTTATGAATGGGGGTGCTCGGGTTGTAATTAATTTTTCATTTCACTCATTTAATTTTAAATTATCTATTTGTTTATTTTTAAGATTTAATATGTACTCACTGGGACATTTTCATCGAAGCTCTTGAGCAAGTGCCTCAGATTGGAGAACTTAAAGAAACCATCGTCATCCGCCCGCACGAACCACTTGTAATCGTCGATGTGGTGTTGGCAGATGTGCTCGAGCATGGCGAAGGCCTTTTGCTGCGGGGGGTACTCGTCGTCTCGGACCACTGAAGTATAAAATAACAATTTATCAACGTGTATTGTCATGTTCCTATAGATATAAAACGGTAATATATAGCCTAATATCAAAATCAGGGGGTAAGTTGCAACAAAAGCCTCGGTAAACATGTTGGCCGAAGTCCTTCGGTTAATTTATAGCCGAGGAGATTCAAAATCCTCGGCCACTTTGGCCGAGCCAGTATTTGGATTATGTTAAACCCTTTTCAAAATAAGTAACACTAAAGTTTTAAGTATAAATTATTGTAAAATCGAGTCCAAAAGAGGATGGCTCTTTTTTCAAACAATTTAATCCATAATAAGATTTCGACGGCCGCTTGGCCAATAAAGAAGAGAGCAGTTTTCAAAATTACTCATACCTATTGTATTCACACTTAACTTCTAAAGGGAGTTGATAAAAATTAGTGTTTTTACAAACTTGCAAGAGGATTTTGGATCTAGAATCTACATCTGCATCCACCGCCCTATCCTTCTGATGAGTGAGGGAAAATGAGCCAATTTATCTTATATAAGATATGTATGCCATGGAAATCATGTACATCGTTTACTAAGCGGATAGCTAATGTTCAACAAAGTATAGAAACTCCTGATTAATATAGTAATGAGTAAATTGAGTATTTGTTTCAGGTCGGTGGCTATATAATATGAGAAGGTTATCCTTCATGTTGTATGTAATTTTTCTCACAACCTTGTACCGAAGCAATGATATTTAGGAAATACATCTGTTGTTTGGTATACTAGTTATTGCTTTGTTTAATGCAGCTGCTGCTCATAAGCAGGGAAGAATTATGTTTGGACTTGTTAAGTTGTATCACAGGTTGTTGGTATATTTATGTTGTAGTCTACATGGATAATTTGTTTCAGGAAAATTTAGTAATGAAAGGTATATAACATCCCGGTAATATTTCTACTTCGAACATTGCTGGGTGATAATAGTGCAGCGACCCCATGTTAGAAGTATTATAGTGATATTGATAGCAACGCACAGATTTATACCTAAATCTCATATAAATATTCATCGGGGGCGTACTACCTAACTTCAGGGAATGTCAAAACTATATGATTTACAAGAGAACAAATGACTCGGTACAGTAATAAAATGAAAATAAAAATCGACACATGGGTGAAGGAGATAATAAAATAGCACTCATGGCTACCAGGTTCACATGTTGTCATGAATCGAGTTTTTTTACAGATTCCCCTCATTCACATATGTACCGGTATTTATAGACAAACTTAGCTCTTAAACATGTAGTTTTTATATGCGCGAGTTTAATATTAATACGCCTACTATACCCAGGTAGATATCCTTTTTTGTAATCTTTCTTTATTCAAAGAGATGTAAGGTACGGGGAGGTCGGGTTTTTGTTTCGGAATATCAAGGGTTTCCTTCAATTATCATATACATCTTCAAAGAGTTAAAAGATCTCTACAAAGAACCAACATTGTGCCCTGCTCGATAAACCCTTTCACACAAAAACATAGACCTTGGGATCTATTTAAGAACACAAGAAACTAAAAAAGAAACAATATTTTAATACTGAAACTTACCATCGAGTCGAACAATGGGCATTTCTTTGCACTTGTCACAGTCACAGTCTTCCAGCGCGGCATTGCCCACATAAAAATCGATTTTATCCGGTTCTTGACCCCACGTATCATACACAGCCTTCCCCAATCTACCCACAGTCTTTTTCGATGTTAAAACCGCAACATATACGAAATCCTCCTCTTTCGTGTGTTTTCGATTAAATGCGTCGCAGTCGACTGTATAGTTCAAACTGCTTTGTGATTTGCCATAGGCTTCGAGTTCTCCTTCGATGAACACGCTACGTGTGTTGAGTTCGAGATCTTTTTGGAATGGAATCACTTCCGTGTGAGTATAAACAATCTGCAAGAAGTAGGTGATGTATAACAGTGCCAGCCATAGTGATAAGAACACAATAAGCGTCCGATAGCGCATAAACGCGCACCATCCTTGGAAGGAAAATGCGGTGAGATGGAGTGATCGCCGAGGGTTAAAATGGCGCAGGATTTTCAAGTGAGAAGTTCCGAATATCCGCAGTTCGCCGTTCATTAGTCGTTCCTTCTTGAAGGCAGCCATCATGACAGTTTCCTGTGTCTTGTCAAAGCGGTTTCCTAAAATCAAAACAAAAACAAAAATTTAGTGAAACTTTAGTTATCTTTAATCTAAAGTACATTCAGGATGAAAATTGTACTCTTATAAAACCCTGTTTACGATCGCGCTATCCTCTTTACACATTAACAGTGTGAATCGCCACACAACCAAGAATAAAGCAAGCTGATAAAGTGGAGGTGGGCAAATGGATTTATGTCGAGCCATAATGTGAATAAATATGAGCAAAGTGTAACCAATCATTGAGTTTTCGTGAATAGTTTCCACATCAAGGTCTTTCTTATGTGGATTTTCCATGATTCCAATACATATATGCCAGTATCTATTGAAATTCTGGCTCTGTAGCTATCAAGAGAAATAAATAATTACTTTGTACATTTGATTTCCATCCTCTTTATATGCTTGTTTCAAGAAGTTGATAAAAAACTCTCAATAGATATGATTAAGAAATATCAAGCCGTTTAGCACCCTTTATCCCGAGAGATATCTCCTTTCAAAAAATCAATGCGCGATAAGCTAGATAAGTTGCAACCCTTACTCAAAATAGTTTGCTTGCATTTGAAATATACACTTAGAAAGTCAGTTACTAAGACATATCAATACCAGACATTTTGTTTCTATCTAAATGTGAAATTTAAAAGGCAACAGAGGAAACATTTTGGAATGGTTGAATATTTTGAATATGGTAAGGGTGAAGAGGTGGATACGGAAAAAAATAGAGCTTATGATTAAGACTTGGCAATCGATGATTTATAATGGATTTCATAGTAAAACCTTTGCGTCTTTAAGTTTTTTCTTTTTTTTTTTGCAATTAAGTAGATCTTGAAGAAATGGTATCTTAACTGATAAGACAGATTTCCCGTAATACCATTCAGACATGTCAAATGATTATTCATATCATTTGCAATTCATTGGATACATTTGTGATTGTTGGAGTTGTAATAAGAATTTCCTTTGATCTTACATAATGAAAATCGATACTCGGCGATAAATAATCTTAAATGTAGCCGAAAAGTCCATTTAGTCTCATAGTATAATTTTGATACAGTAACAAATTCGAAATCTTTCTTTTATCTGTTTTTTTGTCTTATGAAAAAAAATACACACAGCCTATCACATTCGTCATTCGATTAAGTTATTTTCGAGGATAAGAATATTTCAAATTCGTTACTTTAAATAAAATACAAGGAGTGTTACTAGTTTAATTATTGGACTTAAGAAACTATAATCATATCCGTAACGTGATCAAAAACAGTGCACCACGTTTAATTTGAACACGGTTAATTTGAAGTTCGGATAATTTGAACTAAATTCTCCGGTCCCGATTTTTTTCCTCTATATTTTTTACCAAATTAGCTTCGGATAATTTGAATTTTCAACTTCGGTTAATTTGAAGTCCATTTGAAGACGTAAAGTGTATCTCGAAAGGGGTTGAAATTATATGAAGATAGTCTGACAAGCAAACACCAGAACAATAATACCCCCTTTGTTCTACTAATCTCTGCATTGGGGCTACATAGAATCATTTTTTTTTTTGCCAATATGAACAAAGATTGTGGCCTGGTCATGTTAATCCTGGATCAAGTTTTAACTCTATCGCCTTAACATAGAGTGAGGGGAGTGAATACAGAAAGAGCAAACATGTTTATGTAAACATTAAACAATAAGGAACCTTTGTGCTCCATCAAAGGGGTTTATTTGCATGTCTCTATGCACTGATGATATTTGACTGCAATTACTGCTCTGCTCAGGGATTTCATTCTCTTAGAATTTTAAGTGAAATTTTGGAAACAGGCTATTTATTGCAACCATTTATATTTCATGTTCTAGTTTTATTGAAGAAAACTAATATAATTTAATTATACTGTATTCAATCGTACCGTGCTATGATATGTGTATAATCAAATAATAAAATACAATTGTTGGGTGGAGAAGAGGGGGAGGGGGGATATTCGTGGGTTATGATATTTTATATGAATAATAGAACTTCGGATAATTTGAAGTTCGGTTAATTTGAAGTATTTTCTCCGGTCCCGAGGACTTATCAAGCTTTTTTATATAAGGAAGTATTTGTGAAACACGAAAAGGCCCCAACCGCCCCTCGATTTGAAGAGGTATTGACTATCTCGTATTTGCCCATGTTTTGGAAAATCACAGCTTTTGAGCATTTTTGGCCAACTTCCGGTAGCCGAAAGTGTCAAAAGGCACATCTACACACCACGACCATTCATTTGAACCTTTTCCCAGGTCTCTACGACCGTCCATTAGAAAGATACAGCCTGGAAAAGCCTATGTTTCGAAAAACCGCTATTTTTGGACATTTTGGTCAAATTCGGCCATTTCCGGTGGCTGAATCCGGCCAAAAATGTCAAAACGCACACCTACACGCCAAGACCTTTCAAATGAGCCTATTCCCAGGTCTTTACCACCATCCGCTACAAAGGGATGTAGGAACACTCCCCCCCATGAACATTCCCCCCCAGGAACACTCACCCCTTTTTTTGGTAGGAACACTACCCCCCATGAACACTACCCCCCTTTACGAATTTTCAGTTTTTGGAATTTAATTAAATTTCAAAAAGTTTTCAATTGGATTTATTTATACATTATACAAATGACAAGCATATACTTCAATTCAAATTGATAAACACCCAACGAAAAGCGATTTTTCGATTGCAATTAGGTACTTGAGCAGACCTATCACCGATTGCAATCAATTATAGCGACACTTGGCGCATAATCCCTTCATTAAGTACGAGCGCATAATCCGTTGATCCCGAATAACATTGGTTAAGTCGTCTAACAGTACTTCTATAATTTATTTAAGTTTAAAAAATAAAAATTTATATATAAAACTCGAAATCGGTAAAGGGGGGGAGTGTTCATGTCTGTGCAAAAAAAGGGGGGAATGGTCATGGGGGGGAATGTTCATGGGGGGGAGTGTACCGGTTACCGCTACAAAGATACAGCCTGGAAAATCTCATATTTCGAAAAACCACTGTTATTGGACATTTTGACCAAATTCGGCCATTTTCGGTGGCGGAATATGGCCAAAACTGTCAAAAGGCACATCTACAGGCCGAGACCTTTCATATGAGCCTATTCTCAGGTCTCTACGACCATCTGTTACAAATATACAGCCTGGAAAAGCCTATGTTTCGAAAAGCCGCTATTTTGGGACATTTTGGCCAAATTCGGTCATTTCCAGTGGCCGAATCTGGCCAAAACTGTCACAAGGCACATCTACAGGCCAAAACCTTTCATATGAGCCTATTTCCAGGTCTCTACAACCATTCGTTACAAAGATACAGCCTGGAAAAATCGATGACGGACGGACAGACAGACGGACACCCCGAATCTATAGACCCCCAACCTTTGGGGTTGTGGCCTAAAAATTGAGTAGACCTTTAAATATTACTGTTTCTAACTGAGCAATATAGTAAATTTAACTTTTTTTGTATGTACCATATTTGAGAAAAATAAGTGAAACGATAGCAGGCTGCAACCTAGCCACCAAATAAAGCAATTATAAAGACTCTTCAATACACCATTCAACGTTCAAGCTCGTACAAGCACATATAGCTCAACTACCTCAAATATATAGACCGACTACCTCTGAAGCTCGGGGTCTAATAAATTACAATATTATTTAAGCAGCACTCCTCACACTAAACTCAAATAAATAACCCTTTATTCAACTTGACCAAAACCATTTTGAGATTACATGTCAGTGTCGATAGTATGAATGCATATTTTATACACTCACGATGTTTTTATTTAAGATCATCCAACTTAAAATTTAACTGCAAGGAGATTTCCACTCTGAGTATTTGTATCCATAAAAGTAAGGTCCTTAGATTATCACAAGCAATGTGTCTTGCCTAGTACTTACTCATTTCCATACTGAGCAATTTCAGTAGAAATTCATATATACACATAGCCTTCCTCATATAGACTGCACTATCATATTTCATGTTCAAAAATATTTTTTTTTTTACAATATTCTAAGTTTAAGCTTATGTTTTTCTTCCCGTTTTGAGCATTACACAATTGGTGTATCACGCGCGTGTATGCTTTACACCAAGCACCAGCTTTAAGATTATTTATAAATGGTTAAAGATAAACACGAATCACGATTGTAAATATGGGGAATTCGGTCCACACTCGAAAAAAAAATCACTGTTCGGGACCATCTGATTTCTTAAATCAGATTTCCCCTGCATAAGGATTAATCTTAGAAAAATAATCATAATTTCTTATATAAACTGCTATTGATAATTTACCTTGCATGCACATACTTAAGCCAGGCAGTGGTTCAATCTTTGTTCATTCATCCGTATCATCTATTATCGCTCAAAACTTAATCTGTGTAGTGTCTTATATGTGACTATGATACAAGACTTATATAGATTAATTGTGTCCAATAGTTGAACAATAACGAATACTTCTATGAATCCAAATATTTAATATAACTAGCACAATATTTTGAATAAAATTACTTACATTCTGTTATTTCCGGGTTCTCGGTTGACTGATCGATTAGTCAGA
>LQRL01179412.1:0-11563 GCA_001703475.1 Hydroides elegans | reverse complement strand
ACTTCCCACAGCGACAGAATATATATTGCAGATGTGCAACGTCGAGGTTTCAGTTTGATCGACAAAAAATTGTCGAAATCACGGGGGTTTGAACTTAGACAAATTTGAGATATTTTGGGAAATAGGTACAGCACAGAAAGATTTCGCGTATATTGTGACGCTGTGAGGACTACGTTGTGTGGACGAATATGTAAGGGCAACGGTGTCGGAAAAACGTTGTGACAAATACGTTGTGGGAACGACGTTGTGAGAGACACGTTGTGAGAAGGACGTTGGAAGAAAGTCGTTGTGAGAAAGATATTTCTTTTGACTTGCTTCTTTTAATCGACAAATATTCGTGATGAAGAATGTTCTGCATAGGCTGGGGGCTTTGCATCTCTGATGCCTATGTTTGAAGTTTACCAAGGCTCTTAAGGTGCTTTAAAGCATAATAAGTTACCATTGAATGGATTCTATGGGATGATTGATATGTTATAAGGAAGTTCAACTAAGGCTTTAAAAGCTTCTCCCTCATCGATATATTAAAGTTTACTAAGGCCTTAACGATATATAATTCTCAATAAGTTGCCATGGAATTTTGGTTGTGATCTCTATGTAAATGAAATGTGAGCTTAAAGCTACCTTGCAATTATAATGTTTTTTTTAAGGTTGTGTAAGTAAGGTTGTGATTGATTTATTATATCGACGGAGTTCACAAAAGTTACCATGGAGTAGTTATTTTCGGATTGTGGCTGGTGTTGATATAACATTATGTGGCTTGTAAAAAAAATATTCAGTAATGTGCAATATTAAAAAAAAGTATTATCCGGTTAAAACGAATTTAAAATGTTCAAGGAAGACTCAGTTTGCTGAAAGTTGTTTGAGTAACCATCATATATTAATTGTATTGAAAATTAAATAAGCAATAATTCCCACAATGAGCATGAAACGTTCTTTGGTAATTTGAATGTTCTTTTATGAATAGAATTACTGAATTAATGTATTTAGATGGTTGCATTATGAATTTTGTGAAATCTTAAAGAGTGTGAAATACTGTTGAAATCATATACATAGGTATGTATAAACTGTACTCTATATCAACAAGTTGTGTTACTATTTAGGGTACTTAATAGATGTGATCATTTTGGATTTATAAATAATTGTGCCCGGTAGAATTTGATAATTCATAATTTATGATAAAGGTGATTATGTGTTTCGATTGGTGATGTTGTTATATTCCATTACGGTTACTTAATGATTGTGATAAACTCGAAAGCTGTATTGTGATGTAACATTCCATAATACGTTTATATTTAAGCTATTTCAAAGTTATCATTTTATATTTGTTAAAGATTTTAGTGATCTCACATATTGATATCTTTACACGTGTATATTCCTTTTTCGATATATTTCGTCTTAAAACTGTATTTGTGCTTTTCATATATTGTTTATATCCTTTTAACGGTCTGTTGGTTATATTAATCAAGTTTTATTTTTGCATTTAATCACTATTTATTACAATTCTACAACTATTTTTTTTTAAATCTTACATCCGTCCATCTCTCCTCCATCCGTCCATTGTATGATTCCACCAGACACCACTTTTATTAGCTCTTTATCTAACTGGAGATGGCATAAAGTCGTCCTGTGTATGTTTGTTGAAGTGGTGCATTGATCCATGTTTATGTTTTATACGAGGGAAGCGCATGGAAACTATTGAGTCTCCATCAATGACCATAAACATTGGGTTTGGATGAAAAGGCCTAATATCTTATTTTATTTTCAAATAATTATGTATGTCTCATTTTGAATCAATTTATCAGTTTGATCTGATATACATGTTCATTGAATTATATTTGATTTTCTATTCTGATATACATATGGGTTCGGTTAGTCGTATTACTATTGACACTATTCTAGTTTTTTTTTGTCTAGTGAGTATCCTTTTACATATACAGCATAGATATCAATCAAAACTTTTTCATTATTGACAGGTTTACTTAGGCATATGTAAAGAGAATTAATTACACTGAACGTAAGTAAATGTTGATAAAAAGACGTTGAATAAGTAAGAGGTTGGAGAAAAACACTTTTCGCATATACATGTTGTAAGATTTTCCCTTACCGGATCCTTGCCCTAGAACAGTCTCGTTATGTCGTTAAACGATCGTTATTTCGTTGTTACTTGTTTTGTTTCATAATGCTTTAGCGATCCTCTTGGCAATAAAATGTCAAGATAATAAAATTGTGTTAATTTATTTAAGTGTTGTTATTTTATTTGTCCATCCGTTTATATGTTATTTATTAGGAAACATATCCTGTTGCATTTTAGTTTATTTCGATTAGCTATTAGTGTCCTATTCGAAATGGTAAGATAATGATTAGATAAGATATATTTAAGAGAAGGCATATGCGCAACTGACTACTAAGGGTATTAAAGATATTTCATTATTTTTTCCTTAGACTCTCATATTCCTAAAGTTTCGAACGTATAAAGCAAATACTATGTCGTCGCCGTCGTTTGAATGTTCAGAACTTTATATCGAAAAGAAAAACGAATTTATATAATTTATACATTATTTTCATGCAATATAAATATTGTGATTGGGTCCTATTAGTTTGTTGTACAAACGCCTCCATTTGCTTCAAAATAAACAGTGCAATATGACGATGTAAGAATTTGAAAATCAAAACAGATAATAAACTCGTCATATGTATGGCAATCAAGCTCAGCTCAGGTCGAGAAACGTCTGCATATATATATTTGCGACTTATTAGATAAGCATAGCATCTACACGCTGACGTTTCGGCGTAAAAATTAAACGTTATCCAAAGATGTGTTCTTTCAAAGAAATGCGCTCCGAGGCGAATTCAAGGTTTTGATTTTGAACAAACTGCATTGTACCTATAAAATTTTACTTACAAAATAATTTGAAATTGATTGTTATTGATTGGTTTATGAGATCTTTTGCGATGAATGAGGATAAAGCTTATTTAAACATGGACATTTCTATGTCAGGGCTATCATCATAATGATGTTTCTATGGATATAGTTCATATTTAATTTATACTGTTTTCAATTGACGATGGATGATAACATCATATGAATGTACCTAATTTATACTTATCTATGTTGAAAACGATAAGGGTACTTGATACAACTTGAGGATTTAACGAGTTGCTGGATCTATAAATTTAAAACGATAATCGTGTAAAGGTAACAAAGAGCCTATGAGGTAAGGTGTCTCATCGAACGTTAAGTATCTAACTAATAATAGGATAAAGCTTATTTAAACATGGACATTTCTATGTCAGGGCTATCATCATAATGATGTTTCTATGGATATAGTTCATATTTAATTTATACTGTTTTCAATTGACGATGGATGATAACATCATATGAATGTACCTAATTTATACTTATCTATGTTGAAAACGATAAGGGTACTTGATACAACTTGAGGATTTAACGAGTTGCTGGATCTATAAATTTAAAACGATAATCGTGTAAAGGTAACAAAGAGCCTATGAGGTAAGGTGTCTCATCGAACGTTAAGTATCTAACTAATAATAGGGGCAGGAGTATCAAATGAACGATTTTTTATAATATTATGTAATATTTCTCAGTTAGTTTGATATAGATTTCTAAGCAAGGAAAACAAGAGCTCTAGTGGCTAAATATATAGATGACTGGCAATCATACGCGAAAACACATTTCTTGTCGTAACATATCGGTACGTCTTTTTTGAGGCTTAGCCTATACTGATATATCGTAGCAAATCAATTAAATAATGTTATCAAATATCAAATGAAAAAACGCATTGCAAAACATATGACCGATTTAAGTTTTCATCAGTTTTGTTATTTAATATCTTACTTGCTAGAATTCTTTATTAAAACATCCTCCTTATAATTATTTCCTTGCAGTGCAGTGCCCATGCTCTAGAGTAGACTATGCAAATGCAAGTCATTTTGATTCATCACCAGATAAGATATTAAACGGTTTGATTAGTTGGGTTCTTCTGGACAGACAATATACTTTAATAACACTTTTAAAACTGCTAAGCCATTTAACAGTGTTCGAAAACTGAACATACAGTCTACATGTAGAACACAAATATTGGGTTTATTTAAAATTCTACTAGAATTATATTGGATTTTGAAAGTATTTAATAGACTTCTATAGGACGTTTCTATAGCTATTTAAACAAACAACTTGATTATTTTTTTCACGAATGAAATCGCCTTGCTTTGCATTCAATTAATCTTATAGACTTTTAATCGTAGTTAATTGACTCTTCTTGTATATACTGATAGATTGATGGTTATTTTCAATCCCTGTAGTATCTCTCTATCAACATTAGTGATATCATATCCAAATATATAAAGATACTCTACGTTTTTCAGTTCATACTTTAAACATGGATTTTTTTAACCATCTTATGGGATTCAGTAAGGGAACAAATTTAGGAACCCAACAATATAGGTCATCTGGAGATGGTCTTGAAAATAAAATCAGTGAAATGGATAGGGCCATGATGAATAAATTCAGTTCAAGCCCATTAATCACAAGGCCTCTGGGCTCCGACGCTATCTCAACAAGTAAGCCTTCAAGGCTGTCAGATGCAACTGTAAATGATAATAAAGCTTTATTTAGTGACCCGTTTACAATCAAACGGGTTTCGGGAGAAGACATGTCTGATCATTGTAATTCTTCTGATTCAGAATTCGAATCTGCAGCTGAAAGTGCGGACGAGGAACCAAAAGGATTCTATAGGGAACCGGGGAACACAGAAAGACAATCATTTAATCGCATGGCTGTTAAGCTCAAGGATAAAGTGAAATCCAAGCTGTCTAAGGGTTGGGATAGCAAGCAGTCTAATTTCGATCGCGGATTCGGCGCTTTTCAGGATTTCGAATCATCTATTCGTAATATTGCTGGGCAAAGCTTTGGATCACCGCCTTGGAAAACAGGTGCAATGAATACCACAATGGAAGACGGCCACGGGATGCTACATGAAGAAACGATTGAACAATCATCCGTCACAAAGGATGGTACGACCCATCAGTTTTACCAGTATAACTCCAAAAAGACCACGCCTACTCATGTACGAAGAAAAACAGTTAAGGGACCTTCCCTTTTCGCGGGACCGAGTGCCCTTTCGGATCCGTTCGCGAAGAAACCTAGACCTCTAGGCGTTACAGCCGAGACGCTATCCAGTCCAGTCGGGTTAGGAATAAAAACCAGTGATTTTGTCAAGAAACAAAAGGATTTAACCAAGGAACTGGAAGACCGATTCAAGAGCGCCAAAGACAGCGCCACCTATACAGTGACCAAATCCTTAGACGACCTCAAATGCCTTGAAGAAGCGATGGTCTCCAGCTTAAACGAGGAGGCAGAGAAAATCGCAGATAACCTGGCCGATTCGAACTTCACAGATGTGTTCCAGGATGTGCTAAGTGATTTCGCTAAGAACACCAGTGCAAAGGGTGCTGAACTGATGCAGCATGCGCTACAAACCATGTATTCGGGCACTGATGTGAGCACGAAGCTATGTCGCAAATTTAAGAAGGCCAAAGTATACAAGAACATACTGGATTATCTGAACCTACCAAAGGTTAAGCCGGAAACCATTGATGATTCCTCGTCGAATTTCGATATCATTAAAGGTTTTCTCGGTGTTCTGCATAACTGCCTGCATAGATGCGATGCAGATGAGGAGTATCGTGAAGTCGGGGCTCTCAAGATTATCCGCAAATTCCGAAAAGCCAAATCCCGAATTTTGCAATGTATCGCTGAAATCCTATTGGCTTATCTTATGTCAGAAGATGAAAACGCACAGCTGAATGTTGACGCGGAGAATATTAAGTTTATCGGTCACGTATTAGAAACAGCTCTTAAAGACAAAGATCATTTTTCAGCCAAGTATGGATTCACTGCGGAAGAAATACTGGAAGCTCTCAATAGCCTTGCGGCAAGTGAGGTGAACAAACGGAGAATCGTCGAACAGAAACTGCTGAAAAGCTATGTGAAGCTATTGGATCTTGACAACAGTTCGGAAAAGGAACTGGAGCTGTCAGCAAGAGGGTTGTGGTTGCTCTCATTCACAGAGCATGAGGCTATTTTGGCGGAGCCCGACTGCGTGAAACGTAAGTGTTAAACCTTTTTTTTTGTTGTAAAATAATGCATTGAAAATGAATACTTATTTAGCATGTTAAAATCTAAATGCACGTGCAATTCTAAGTAGAGGTAAATTATACATCTCAGTGGCTAAAA
Organism: Hydroides elegans; assembly: GCA_001703475.1. Lineage (NCBI taxonomy): Eukaryota > Metazoa > Annelida > Polychaeta > Sabellida > Serpulidae > Hydroides > Hydroides elegans. The sequence continues at coordinate 5,307 of LQRL01179412.1, read as the reverse complement.
TAAAAATATGTGTACCGGTTATTTTCAAAATTGTCTCAAAATGTATTCACATAAACGATCATTTAACTTTTTTTTTTTCAAATTTATTTGACGGGAATACTTTTTGTTTCATAAACTGTTAGGACATCAAATATTATACATGTATTCCTTTTCATAGGACTTGAACTTGTCCGAGAAAAATGTGGATCACCAAAAGCGCGTAACAAAGCCGATGGGGCACTATGGCTCATCAGACAGAAAACAAAAAAGAACGACCCCGTGCCTCAAACAGCACCTGCGGAGACCATAAAGCCAGTTAAACGTAAGTATTGTATTGTATATGTCTAAACATTTGCTTTTATGATAAATACGTTAACACATGAATTAAGGATTGTCTATGCTTTGTGAAATTAACAATAAATCTGGATCGAATGGATAATTTGAAGAATGTCTTAAAAAGCATGCTCTGTCTACCTAACATATTGATATATTTAAAGTAAGGTTGATCTTGTCAATGTTTTGAGTTGTAATGCTGCTGACAAATGCACATTTTTCCATAAATGGGTCGTGATATGTTTCCAATATGTCAACTTCAACACAGTTTTTCCGTAAACTTTCCCTCTAACCATTAGAATATAACTCCCTGTTTTTCTTAGGCGCGGAAGGCGATTCGAGCAGCGACGAGGACTCGTGCGCCGGTCACGTGATGATCAGTTACCAATGGGATGTTCAACCGATTATGCTCAAAGTACGCGATCGCTTACAGGCCGAGGGCTATGACGTGTGGATGGACGTCGACAATATGAGTACGTGCTCATGTATTTTGGTCTCATGATATAATTCAAAATTGTGAAAGTGTGTAAAAGATGGTCGGTGTGGTATCCTCTGAATATAAAGATTGAGTCTATCGATATCTTATTAAAATGTAGCCTACTTAGACGGTATTTTAAACTATGCATATACCTAAATGCTTTCCGAAACCACACAGTCCTCTGATTTTCATTTCCTTTTTGTTGGCAGGTGGGTCGATTTTGGAAGCAATGGCTAAAGCTGTAGAGGATGCTTCCGTCGTGGTGATGGCGCTGTCGGAAAAGTACAAGAAAAGTCCCAATTGCAGAACAGGTTAGTCAGTACATTAATGATTGCATATATAACATAGGAATTGAGTTTCACATGGTAGAGCAAAACAAAGTGTTAAGCCAAGCAGAACGTAATTTTTCGATTTTACACATCCTAAAAAAACATAAAACATTCGGATATTTTTGCCTCACGAATTATCGATGTGCATGTATACACATATCGAAATATCGATATACATGCATATATTTTCCGAAATAGTACTATAGGTTGATGAATTGTTCGATGACCTATATTCCATTTGCTCAATTTCAGAGGGCGAGTACGCCTACCGATGTCAAAAGGGCATCATTCCGCTTCTAATGCAGCGACGCTATCGACCCGACGGGTGGCTGGGGGCCATCATAGGGAACAAGCTCTATTTCGATCTGAGTCAAGAGGAGAAATTCAAGAAGTCGCTGGATGCATTTCTGGTGGAACTTGCTAGATTTTGTAAGTTTATTACCCAAGATAAAGTCTCATACATATACTTCTTACTGAGTGTATCTATTGACATTGGGCCAACTTGTATTATTTGTTATCAAAAGTAAACACTACATGTAACCTAAGTGTAACTTCAAATTATGACAAAACGAAGGAAATATACCAGCTAGCCCGATGGATGGTTAAGAAATATTCAAATTTCTTTTTTCAAAGTCGGCAAGGAAGTTGACGAAACCCCAGATCGACCACAAAGTGCTAACAGTACCTCGTCGGCTGCCAAAACCACAGATGTATCCAATTGGAGCGAGGGTGACGTCAAAGTATGGTTGAGTAAGAATGGCCTCTCCCAGCACGCGAAAAAGTATGTTATGATTCCGACATTCTAACCAAAGCCAATGAGCTGGTCTTTGTATCAAAAATATAATTTACACATGATTATGAATTATCTTAAGCTCGAAAATGTAGCATTATGTTCTCTCTTATGTTAAATTAAACATTTACGACACCACTTTATTTTTCATTCAATGAAAAATAAAGTATTCGCTGTGTCGTACATGCCATATTTCACAAGATATGATTTAGGCATATTAATTTTCTGCAACGAAATATTAACCTTTACTATATGGCTTGGCTTTACTTCGTTTATTCGTTCCTAGGTTTGCCGGAATGAATGGTTCACTTTTACTTGAGATGAAAGGCATGTTTGATCGAGCTCCCGAAAGTTTTTACATCAGCGCAAAAGATCAGCTCAGATTGTCGTTCATGGATATTTTGAGACTTACGAAAGCAATGAATCAACTAGATTAACATGTTGTTAAACTAATGCCACAGTGCAGAGAACAATTTCATACGTTTTGATGTTTTGCTAATTTGTGTTTTAATGCAAATCGCTATGAATGTTTTAATTAAGCTTGCTTATGTTTTTTTTTTCCATTTTTTTTTCTACATTGTCGGTAAATATATAGCCAGATATGATTCGGGCCTACATTTTGATATCCTATAATATAGTACAGTACAAGAACTAAACGTTTGCTTCAAAGTTTCTGTATTCTAGATTTTTTTAAGAATAAGATATAGAAGTGACTTTCAATCATGTTCGGCCACGTCGAACCATGGTTTCACTATTCCCCGTAAAAAGAATGTCCACAGTAGGCCTAATATTAAATCAATTTTGATAAATGTCTAAAATCTGTTTTATTTTTTTTGAGATTTCTCGTAGCTGTAGGCTACATAACAGAAGCTTTCATTGATATTGAGCTTTGATCACAATACTGTCTAATTACCTGGAATTTCTATTTAAGGTTTTTGTTAAGACAGAATAAAACGTTTACGCATTCTTCATTGCTTTTATTACGATACTTATATATAGATTAGATATTAGACTACATGCTTACATACCTATTATTGAGTTTCACTTTAGGCATATAGCCTAGTATACCAATTAACACCCTATATTTACTTACATGTATAGGTGTATTCAAACAAATGACTAGTGACATACTGCTTTCAGCCTCATAGACTAACCTGTAAACCATTCCCTCAACCAACATAAGCATAAACTATAATATGATAAACATATATGAAAATACGTTTTTTACTGAACAACCAATAACGAAAAATAGATTCATCTAAATAGAGATACTTATGAATAAATATTATAAACGAACTAAAGTTGAACCAAAACTTAAGGTTTTAGTCTTCATTATTATCCTTAGCAGCACTGGATGACTTTTTCGTAGTCATGGCAATATCCTTGACCTTTGGAACAAGGTCATTCAGTTTCCCCTTGACTTCTGACAAGGCATTCTCGTCGGATGATTCATCCGCTTGAAGCTTCAACTGTTGCATGACCAGGTCTTTTTGAAAATAAAAACACATTTTTAGAAGACTATTTCCAAGTAATAATTAAAACATTTTTAATGCTTTTAAGATTATTGTTAAAATCATGTAATATCACTCAAATATATCAAATCACCAAGGCCATAGTGTAAATTAAAAGTTATCTGGCCTGGGTTGATACATGTCGTCTCAAAATATATTGTTTTGTCAACAAAAATCGACAAAAAAAGTAAAAATCTATCGGCCGCTAAATATCATTCCACATTATCCTATCTTTGCTATAATATAAACTCTACCTGATTTGTAGAAAAAAAACCTGAACTCCCTTTCCCCCAGGGCCCTACTCTTACCTTGACACGACACCAGCACCTCCATCCTCTCCGCCGTCAAATGCGTCTTCAAATGGGCGATAATATGCGGCACCGAGCGACCGGGCGCGTGTACCATACACTGGGTGAAGACATTGAAGAGCACGGTGCTCGCTAGGTGCAGCACCATCGCTGGTTCAGATTCGGCGCGCAGCTGCTCAAGCAGGGATTGTTTGTGACCGAACACGATTTGTCTGTGGGTAGGATTATTGAAGATTATTATTTTAATGTTAATAAATCAGCTTTGGAAATATTATATGCTGTTTTAACTGATTTCAGAATTGTTTGCGGTCGAGCATGGTTTTTCTGTGGAATTAAAATCATCAAAAATGATATTTGATATTTTATATAACATTTGGAAAATATCATTATATACTCTTCAACCACTGATTTCAGTGTTTTTCGAAGTCATCCTGATTAACATAGCGAATACTAATACTGTCATTTACATTTCTCTTATATAACTAACGGAACTAAACGAAAAAAAAACTATCACACAAGATAATTGTTGTTACCTCTCTTTCTTTTTATCTGCTTTCTTCAACACGATTTCCATCATACCGGACCCGCAAGCATCTTCAATATTGTCAAAGAAACCGTCTGCAGTCTGAAAAGGGTCAAATACGCTAGCTTTCACGGGTGTTCACATGCATGACTTTAAGTTTGAAAATGTCAACTCAGGCAAAAAGAAATATGCAAAATCATATATACATGTAAATTAAATACCGTAAAGTGATGTTATACCAATACATTCAAATGTAGTTCAGTCGAGCAATACACATGAATATAAAAAGATAAGTCATTCATACTTAGCAGGGCTTAACTAAAAATCCTTTATAATGTGCTGGACCGTGGTCTATCATACATACCTTAGCAGTCAATGAGTTATGCAGCTTGTTAAGAATGACCTTAGATTTTCCCTCCGGAATCTTGGCTAAGATTTTTAATCGTATCTGGAATTAGAAATATTTATCGTGAAATGAGCAAAACCAAATATTATTATGCAAAACAATTACATATTCCTGCATAATCTACAAATCGATTATGTGTTAAACCAACTGTTTTAATTCTTAAAATAATTATTTACATTCAATGTTCTGATTTCATCAGCGTAGTACTGCAATATTTGCATTTAAAGATGCGTCAAACTTGCTTATTATCCGAATTGATGATTCACAAATTTTGCATTACACGGTAAATAAATAAAATTATGTTAATCATTCGCATGTAAATCAATATGTTTTTACACTATTAGCAGGGATAATTCTAGCGTGCGCCATGTGCGCCATGGCGCACACTTTTTCTATACGGCGCACAACAATTTTGACTGTGCGCCGTAATACTGTGCGCCGTAATGGCGCACGGATTTCTAGAATGGCGCACGGAAATTTCGCTTATGCGCCATTTTTCAAAAAAACTTCACTTAAACTTGCGTATAAAAATATAATGTAAATATATTTTATTATAGTTCTAGTTTCTTATGTGGTGCCGAGTGTAACCATTATTTCCCGTATCCGGTCACAAATGTACAAAATAAATAAATAAAGAGGCAAGTGATTCT
>LQRL01179405.1:12404-25262 GCA_001703475.1 Hydroides elegans | reverse complement strand
AATATGTATATGTTGCTTTAATATATTTTGAAATATGAAATATAATTTCAGTTGAGTATGCATTTAATGAAACCAAAACAAACATGTCCTTAAAAGATTTAAACAGGGGATTTTATGTTGCAAAGCCGATAACGTTATATCAAGAGACATAATAGATATGTCCTTGTCACTTTTTTCACTTCATTGTTATGATTTTGCATAGAGTATTCTGAGAAAAATAACTATTTTCTATTTCTATTTATTCCACATATGTTTAATTGCAATGATTACTGGTAAAATTATTCATTTGATCAATGCGATTATTTGAACCTTAACAGCACAAAGGTGATGACAGGAACTTTACAGCGAAATTTTCTGAAATCGCAGCGAAATTAAAAGTAACCAAATTAATCAATATCACAGGAATTGCTTTGCTTTATTCCCAATATGCCAATATTATTTTCACAATATCGCAGAAGAAAATCCACAAGCGCGTGTTCTTACCGAAAAAGAGCATCATTATTTGTTTCACTGAAAGTGAAACCGGAAGTGATATCCCATTGTTTTAGGGAATTTTCAGATAAGTCAACAGAAAGTTGATTGAAAACCAGATTTTGACAAATTTTACTTCGTTGAGCATAAATGCGATTGAGAATAAAGATAAACTTAATTAAACATGAATCGTGGATAAATAACAGTTTCATCTTATACCACCAACGGTATCAAGAAGAGCACGCCACGAGGTGTTCCTCAAAAAAGGTGTTCCTTTTCAAAATTGATCTAGCTACAAACTTTAAACAAATGCGTTCTAGCTACAAGAATTTAAGGAACAGCTTTTTCAATAATTTTCATTTTTCTTACGAATTCTTTTGAAAATGTTATTTACATTTTATTGAGAAACATATAGCTAGGTGTTTATAATTGAAATATTATGAAAAATTGGTATTTCATAGTGGTATTTTGATTTTCACTTTTTCACCAAAGGTGTTCCTCTCCGAATTCTAGCTGCCTAGATGAGCGAAATGAGGCCAGCTAGCTACAAAAATAGGAACACCTTTTTGTAAAAAATATTCCTCTAAATTTGATTATTTATTGTATATTTCAATATATCAAGAGGTTGTATGCTCATATAAGCACTTTTTTAAAATTAGGTCGTGGGGTGCCCTTCTATCAAGAAAAACAATTGCAAGATATTTTCTTTATATTTCATTGTTTGTGCATTTTTCGGCGACTTATCTAGGATGCGAAAGCGCATGTCAAAACCCATATCACTTCAATCATGATTTGGATGCACACGAAAATGGGAAAACGACGAAAAACAAATGCATTGGATCGATGGAAAGACCATAAACAAGTAACAATGGATCGAAACAAAGAAACGTCATTAAAATTATGTGTTTATAATAGGAGCGCGTTTTGTGACAATAAAATGGCATGCCTCCCTTTGCCCAAAGAAGTTCAAAAGATACATATTCAAGGATTGTTTTCAGAAATTGAGAACAGGGTCAACATGGAATTCGAAGGAGATATGGATAAATTGATTGACGCGATGTCTCAAAGATTGCGATATTTGTCAAATCTAAACTTTTCATGCCTTTCTTTAGAGGAGCTTGCCTATACGAATTTTCTCATTTCGGAGTATTGCATTGCATTTTATTTTAAACGAGTTGCGTCGCATTACATTTTATTCGGTACTGGTATTGTCTTTCCATTTCCGAAATATACCTTAGCCACCCGAATTATGCAACAAAGTGCGAAAGCTATGTCCCACATTCAAGGAACCGATAGGACACATGAAGACGAGAATTATTTCATTGGGAAAGCAAATGTAGCAAAATATTTTGCCAATGAAATGATGAAGGGCTTGTTAAAGGATAAAGCTGGTGGTGGTGGAAAATTCAAGAAAGAAGGCATTCTAGGACGCGACTACCTAGGTATTGCGTTTCAGAGTCTAGGGCATACAGACATCACTTTGGATCATTTGCGGATATATATGGAACATGAGATGGGACGAATACCAAAATCGGGAATCAATAATATTCTTAATGTCATGGATGTGTTTCCCCTGTCCAACCAACTGATGAGGATATCATCCGAAATGAAACGTCAAGGCTCAGACCCACCGGCTTCAATTTACAACTTTTACTGGTTTTCCGAATTGATGAAACAACAGGCTCGCCCTACTTCGTTACAGAGAATGCGTGAACGGTTTACAATGCCGTTTCTAAAACCTATGTTTACGCTTTTGGGTTTAGACAGGATGTATATGTTAATGGAGGAATTAAACAATCTGACCGTACAAGACACTTATTCAGATGAGATCGTAAACGAAGTGTTGAGTTTGTTCAAAAATAGCCAATTAGGGAAAATTATACTTCCACATCTCCCCAATGACATTAACAATATGTTGTCGGAACAAGCCATAGAATATCCATCATCTGACCAAGAGGGTTCAAGCTCCACTCCATTGAGCAACATATCACATTTGCGCATGCGTAAAAAGTCCCGGATGCCTCGAACGCATCGAAAAAGAAGAAAACATATTGACAGGCATGATATGCGCTCTGTACGTTGCAATGTGATTCGAGCGTTACGGGACCATGAAGCCTCGCTTCGTCCGATATTTGGTCATGTTAATGAACGGTTGAAAGGACACTTTGTGGATGAAACAGTGTTGAGAGAAGAAGGTGATACGGGCAGCAGCAGGGCACGGATGAACGAGGATATCGTCGAATTTCTGAAGGTGTGTCTGGAAAGTAATGTCGACAAACATCGGGGAAACTTAGGTGACACCACTTACGATCTATATTCCGATGACGAGCAACTCAGTGACACCCCGGTTACTAACGACGAGACCCAAAAAGTCAGCGACATAATTGAATCTGCCCTCGAATCCGCGCACATCGGGTTTTCGGACATAGACAGTTCCGCGACCAAGTACCGCGGTCGAGCCCCTACACCCGAGAGTTCCATGTCGGATACGCCTTCACACGATAGCAGCGATATATGGATACCGGAAGTCGACTAAAAACACAAAGCATTCGGCATACACGGTCTAGTGACTAAAAACCACGTTAAAGCCCCGACACCCGAGAGTTCCATGTCGGATACGCCTTCGCACGATAGCAGCGATTTGTGGATACCGGAAGTCGACTAAAAACACGAAGGTTTCGGCATACACGGTCTAATGATTAAAAACCACGGTCGAGCCCCTACACCCGAGAGTTCTATATCGGATACGCCCTTCCATGATATCAACGATATCGCATTTTTCATAACTTTACACAACTAACCCACATTGTCTATATTATATATCATACATGTATATATTTGTTTGACTTTTTTGCATTATATAACATAGATTTTCGTTCGATATGGAACTTCTTATGTAAACTACTTTTAATGCTACGATCATCGGCCAGCGAAATATTTTGGAATGGCACAAGAATTGAAAGAAAATATAGGCAAAACAATATAGCTGGCGATAAATAAATAACTTTTTTTTCTATTTCGCTGCAATTTAAAAGCATTTCGCTGGCCGGTGGCCGTTCAATTTTTTGATTTTTTTTTATGGAAAAATACATAATGGTTGCTCTCCTTCTCCCCTTTTTCGCTACGATTTAAAAAAAAAATTCGCTTGCCGGTGGCCGTTCCATTATTTAATTTTACAACTTGCTGAAAAATACAACGTATGTGTTCTTCTTGCTCTTTTACGTCTTGACACTTTCGCGACAAAACCACACAATTTGGAGCAAGCATCTAAACCGTAAACGGAATTCCGCTAATGAAACTCCAATAGGCTCATCTCTTAAAAGTGGCGGCACCAAAGATACAAATTGAATTAGTTGACGACCCCTCGCTTTGTGGCACCATAAATTGTTCAATAAGGCCGCTTTACTTGCCGTGTATTTGCATTGCAGTTCGTCTTAATTAATTGAATTGCTTCTTCCTTATAATTCAATTTGTTTATTTGGCTGCGGTCGTTTTGCGAGTTCGCGGTGTGAGAGCAGGCGTGAACGTCTAATAGAGGAAAAGCTTTGGCCTATTACTCACCAACACATTGGGTACTGTGAAGCACCTAACGAGATGTGCCCCACAAAAGCTGTTCCCCACCAAATTCCAGCTGGCTTTCAAAATACTTTCTAGTTTGGAGATTCGAGCAGTTTGAGGAACATTTATTTTGTTTATTTCAAAATGTCGTAATGTGTAGTGATATTATTTATTTTTAATAGAGGAAACAGTTTCGCCTATTACTCACGGACATATTGGGTACTGAAGAGCACCTCATGAGCTGTGTCCTTCAAAAGCTGTTCTCCACCAGCTGGCTTGGAAATTTTGAGCAGTTTGATATTTTGTTTATTTCTAAATGTCGTAATGAGTAGTGACAATATTTATTTCAAAATCGATTAAAAGTGCTTACAATTATTGTCAAATACTTGTATAATGTTATTTTCAATATATGATAAGTAATTTAGCCATATTCAATATTTCAATTTTCGCAAAAGGTGTTTTTTTTCTGTTCCGAGCTGGCTAGAAGAGGAAAAACAGCCAAGGTGAAGTGGCTTTAAAAAAGTGAACATAGTGTTACACAATTTCAAACTACAGGTGTGAACATCTAATACAGGAGTACCCAAAGGGTAATTTTCGAAATAGTGTCTCATTTTGCTGCATTTGGCCTGAATCAAATTCTAAACAACTTAAAACCCAATAATCATATATGTTTATTGAATGCTTTAATTCTTAATTTGCCAGCCAGGAACACAAAAAATGTCGTGCCAGCAACTTTTCACAAATTTGCCAGCAGAATAAAACGTTAATATACAGAAACGTGGATTGTATGCAAAGATATCAAAAACTATTTTTTGACCTCTGTCCTGTATATCTAATATGTACAAATGCATAACGATGATAATGCTATGCTTTAATTCCATTTGTCGTTAAACCAACCACTGTTTAGGCTACACTGTGTTACAAATTGACACCTCAAAAAATATACATGAAAGGCAAAGTGTGTTTTTATATGATTTTTGCCTGCTGAACACGAATCCGAAGTCCATTTTATTCCATCACGTCACAATTTTTTGTAATTTGCATTTTTTATTTTGCATTTTTTTCTCTATTTTTGTCCAAATAAACTCCAATTCGGTAAATATTTCAAATGCATTGCTTCTTAAAGATTTGAAATGAACTCTATATAAATGTTTGACCACTATATTGACTATAAATATATATCTTATTCAAAAATACAAACTAAGATATTCTGATAACTTCTCGAACAGATGGGTACCCTAAGCAGGGTCATCAAAAATAAATTTTAAAATTTTAAAAATATTTTCTTTGAGCAATCGGGCATTATTTTGTATAATTTCGATAGTCCGATTAATATTCTCCATGAAAATCACTAGAACCTGTGGTTTTACCATGTAGATAATAAAATTTAAGCTCCAAATCTTAAGGAACGCGCTGCCCGTTTAAGTCCATGCGAACTATATACCGTTACGCTTTAAGTTATCATTTTCAATATAGCGGGTTTTACCAATGCATTTTTATATCTTGTAATGTATAACATTAAATAATGAATAGGATAAAGTCAAAATACGCATTATTTTTTATGTTTCTTACTAAATTATGTAGACCTAAAAATTGGAATTACGATAGCTTGAACTTCCGGTTGCTGTTCGTGTGTAAAATATATGAAAAATATTGAAATTGTAACAATATGAACCACAATTACTATTCCTCGACAATTTAATACACGGTTTAGGGATATTCAGACATAAACTCACTGAAATTCGAATAAGGAAATATTTTTTGATAAAAAAATATTTTTCTTTGAGATTTATATGTAAATCACTAATATTTTATTAGTTGAAGATTTTATTGGATGCTAAAAGCCTCTTTGCCGGATAGATTATGAAAAATGAATACAGAAAAGCCAAAATTTGAGTAGGTTTATATTGTAATTTTAAAAAAATATCATTAACTCTAAAGTCAGAACCATAAAAAATCGTCAAAAATACCTAAAATGAAAATTCGATTTTACAGAAAAACGGGACATGATAGAACATTTTAAAGTTCAGATTCGTAATCAGCGTGGTCGAGTTTATAAAGAAGACACAATTTCATTCATGTATATTTTTGAGTGTAACACAGTGCTATTAGAACCATATTTATGACTTCGGTTTTATTCGTATAAAATGCCAGAAAAATATGAAATATTTGAAACACAATATTTTATCTATTCTGTTCTGTGAAAATGCCAGCAAGATAGATATTTGAAAAGAATAGATATTTCATAGAATAAATCGCTGGGTACTCCTGCTAATAGAGGAAAAGCTTTGGCCTATTACTCATGGACACATCATGGGATACTCAGTGGAGCTCGGATCCCATTTCGACAATAACGTCGATGCGATGAGGACGTAAAAACGTTTTCATTTTGGCTGCGAATTAGCTTTTGCAATCGTCATTCGCCGTGGTATATAATATCCAGCGAAAAATGATTCCTGTCGTAAAGTTGACTCAATATGCAAGTCAAAATGTTACATTTTGTCTTATTTAACTTTTATTGTTTTATAATAAGACTTGTACCAGAAATAGTTTTGCCCATAATTTAGCAAAATGTAAGGTCGGAATCGTAGTGACATGACACTTATTGGAGACATAATGGTCGTATTTGTCGTATTGAATCTAATTCATATTAGAACTATGTTTTAATGGCGTTGTGTAAAGAAGTCACATGGCATATCTTTAAGATGGTGTCGATTGGTTACAAAAGAACGAATTGATATATTATGTTTTGTATTCATTATTGCATAAAGTTATATATTAATGTACAATATTTCGTTGTTTCTTAGATGGGTATTTGTCGACAAAATAGTATTCAATGAAGTCAAATAGCATTTATATAAGGCAGGGGTGGAAATAAGCACTCGCCACACTCGCCATGGCGAGTGAAAACTTCGATTGGCGAGTGTGAATTTGTAGTCACTCGCCAGTGAGTGTAAAATTTACCGTCAAAAACATATTTAGATTTAACATAATTCAATCAAATATGTCGGCTCGCACCTTGGACGCTCGCTTTTTTAAAGAAATAACTTCGTCCAAATGCAAACCAATTAGGGAGCCCACATTTTAGTGGTTTTCATTTTGCATATTTTCACCTCCTGGCGAGTGTAAATCTTCGCTGGCGAGTGTGAAATTTGACTCACTCGCCACCCTGGCGAGTCTAAAAATTATCTTATTTCCACCCCTGATAAGGTATTTTAAATGCATGTGCTTATTTAATTTCATACTCTCAAATTCAAACCCGAATCATTCAGGTCATTCTCAGGCGAATCTCAGCCATTTACAGCTATTTTAATTCTACTGTCAATCGACAACCTGCAAATATGTAGCAGCAAGCTCCTCAAAATATACCCGCATTCATTTATTCATTCAATCTTTATGATATGGATAGACAACAAAGATAAAGCGTCATGTAATAACATCTTTTGTTGAGTTGCCGTGTCGCCAGAAAAGTGGCAAAATATAATAATTTAGGCCGCAGTAAAAAGACATTGTAATTTCAACCCAAACCGACGCCAGTATAGTGCAAAGTCGTTTTTTACGTCTACCAGAGAACAGGAGAACCCAATAGTTATGGGGAATATGATTTATTTTTGGGTAGTTATCGTGGCTATCGGCAAATGACACGGTTATTGTGACTGAATATATACTATTCTTAACCTTTAGAATATTTAGAATTAAGGACGTTTAAATTAATTTCATATAATACATTAACTTGAAACACTCTTTATCTATACAATGCTGTAAAAATACCTTTAGATTATATCTATCATTACACAACTGTAACGTCTTTCCATGTCGTTTCACCATGCTTGCTCCTCAAATAGAATCTATTATGTTGTTTTAGTCAAATATATCTTTTGAAATGTTGTGTAATATTTTTGATATACTCATGGTCAAAATTCAGCATTAAATAAATGACTTGTATTTCAAATACATGTTTCGTAAGGTCCTCCTTCTTTCTTTGAACAGTAAACATATGAACAAACACATATAGCAAACGCTAGATGAAAAGTGGATTGACAACTAAAATTGGATAATTATAGCCTTGTGTAACATTGTCTCTGTATCTATGATGATTTATTAATGGAAGTTACACGTAAGTAAATATTAACCTCGTCAACTAATGATCGCATAGTGAGTCCCTTTAAAGTTGCTATATCTTACAACATGAATACCCTAATAACAGGGTACAAAGGGATAAAGATCAAGTAATTTGCGCGATTTTTTTTACTTGCTGCAGACTGTTTTATAATTGAGACGCAAAGGTAATATGTGGAATTGCCCTAAACGAACCTGGATAAGAATGGAATCACCCGATGAACGAAATTATAAATTTGAACTAGACGCTATAGGTAAGCGAAAGCATAACGGAAAGTAAAATGAAACATAATTAATGATTTAATAATAAAGTTATTGTTTCGCATTTGACTTTCCTGAGTTCTTATCATGCAAAGTATGCTACAATTATATTGTGGAAGAAGATAATAGATTCTGATAGAGAATTATTTCGAAACAGTTCTTTTTCTCAAAATGGTCCAGTACTTCTTGAATTTTGCGGCTGCTGACTATGAATAAGAATGTGGTTAAATTAAATATGAGTTTAAATTGGCTGCACGATGTTTACTATATTTGGTTTCTGAAATCGCAAAGAGCTACATGTAGAGGATTATCGCTCCCTTTTCATACAAAATGAAAAAATAGTACCGGCCGATTCATCACATGTTTAATTGAACCATAGTCTGGTCCAGACCCTTTTCCCATAAAACTCTCTTTCACATTGCATTAATAAATTATATTCACAAAATAAATTCACGGGGTGCCCCCAATGTTCGCCTTATCATTGCATGTTAACGCATATGTTAGTGATGATATATACCTGGATATAATTATCATTCGCTGGTCAATTATTATAAATGGTGCCAGTGCGTTTTCAGATTTTTAAGAAATACTTTTTCACAATGACTACGAAAAGATAATTCTGATTTTTATTTAAGAAATTACTTTATGTATCATAATAATGAATAATGAAGCTAATGTAAACATATAAAACCTGCAAATATGCCAAGGTGATATTACATTTGATAAATAAAGCATTTATTTTACATTTACACAATTTCTTTTCTTTACATTCTTATTTTCGATCATAACTGAAAAAAAGCGCTGCACGCAAATATCGAGATAAACCGTCTAAACTTTTTTATTCATTTTTTTACTTAACTTATAATGTGCCATTTTTGGTTTCTAAAATGATATTTATATAAATACGTATACACATTGTACAATAGATGAGTGGTTTATTTGGTAGCAACATGTTATTTTTTATCAAAATACATGAAAACATGGGTAAATAAATGAAAACTACACAATGCACATTTTTTTCGCATATAGTATATTCAATTTTATAAATACTGCAAGTAGTTAATATACAAGTATTAATATCTCTCATTACATCAATTGGCACAATACACTATAGTGTTTTTCTTTAACTTCACTACGAATTCAAACAGTTTTTAAATTTAATTTGTTTAGCATAATGACTACTGTACATACTGAATTATCGCTCAGAAATCCTATTTTGTTGATCTACGTTAAACCTAGCGATGCAGCATGCTGTTTCGCTTTCAGTCGCAAATCAGCAATACTCGAATTCTTCGTCCCTGAAAGCAAACCATTCTGTGCCGCAAGATTGCTAAGTCCAAGCGCATAAAGCGGAGAAGGATAAAACAGCATGCTCGGGAGATTGTTTGGCAGTGTGGCTACTGGACTTCCGGTTGCAGGCAAAGCCGGAAGTGATGACCTAATTGGGTCAATGTGACCTATATTTTCCACTTGAAATCGGTCAAATGCCATGCGCAGCGAGGGCATGTTGACGTAGGGCGCGACTCGGCAGCCTTCGGTTGAGGGACTGTCGACGATAATACCTGAAATCACAAATAAGGTTCATTATAGTTATTCTATAATATTTGATGCGTATGTGTTTTTATGTTTTTTATTTTGAATTAGGTTAACATTTGATGTATCACTTTATAAATGTACTATGAAATAAATCGATCTATCAATTTGATTTTTGACATAAACTTTAGCTAAGCTAAATAGCAAATTATGTAAAAAAAATATAAAACATGTACACTTAATTTGAATTCAATGAATTTTTGAATCGTCTGAATCATAACCGAAATGTCATACATTATATGGCATACTATGCGAGTTTTATAAACAATTCAAAAGCAATTCACTGGTTTGAAGGTATGGTCACATATCAGATATATTATTATCATTTTACTTACCTTTATGAATTTGATTTTCTTGCTTTCGGCATTTTGCTCTTCGATTCTGAAACCACACCTTGAATAAAAACAAAAGAACACGTTTATCAACTGGTCATTTAAAAAACGTTTTCGACTAGCAACAGTCCAATATATATTTAAAGAAAAAATAAACAATTTATCTATTGAATTCTATTTATTTTGAAATACATTAAAACCTATAATAAACAAATGAGAGACAGTGTTAAAGTATTTCAGTATTCTTTCGAAGAATTGTAATTCAAATGACCAAATACATAAGAATATTGTTTTGCGCATTTTGAAAAATATAATTTATTAGTAAAATAAGTTATGAAAGCTTATTGTACACGAAAATATTCATAGCTAATAAACAATTAAATAAAAGATTATTTGATATACATGTAATAATAAAACTCTACCTGAACTCGCGCTTCCGATAGACCCAGTTTCTTGCTTATCTCCTCTCTCATATATGCATCCGGATAATGCGTTTCTTCAAAAAGCCGTTCCAATTCGTGAAGTTGTTCCATCGTGAAGTTTGTTCGACTCCGGCGTGGTTTAGCTTTGCCGCCTTCACCAATATCAAGGACTGGAAATAACGATTTGGGAGTTGTATAAAAACATCATGGCACCTCATCCCTGCTATGTGGAATACCACGCGTATACCATTCGCATACCACGCAACAATATTTAAATGAAAATTTAAATCTTAGACTAAAACCCTGTGATATGAAAGGAAATCATGTATAAACCTTGAGTATACTACACGACTAATAAGATCAACGTAATATACGCTACATAGAAGAGAAAGAACGGAAGAGCATTTAGCTAATTCGAAATCTAGATGGAAATAGCTAGAGAAACGCTTAAAATAAGCAAATTGGATAATTAAAAAAAAATCAATAATATAACCTCACCATCATCATTACAATATGGATCCTGAATCGAATTGCCCAATGAGATTCCTCCAGGTGGTGGTTCCCCTCGGTTTGCCGCCCCAAGTTGTTTTGTTGACAGGATCGCTGGATCTGCTATGGCTAGTGACTGTGCATGCGTAAATGGTTTGGTGTAAGGATCCGTGTGCTTTTCATGCGCACGGTTGAAATGGAGGTGACCCGCTAGAGAACCTGAAGATAAAGTATAAGGGGATGGTTTATTTTTTTGTTCGATTTATATGTTATAATCTTCAATATGGAGAGTATGTGGAAAAGGTTTGCTGTAAGGATCAGTTTGTTTTTCATGTGCATTATTGGAATGAAAGTCGGTGTTAGCCCCAAGCCGCGCTTGGTCTTTTTTGTTGTTGAAAAAAGTGTTTTTCTAATCAGTTAATTTATAATCGTAAAAAAATGTGAACATTATTGAAATTAATGAACTGAATGATAATCAAATATAAAAATATTATTTTATGGCCCCTAGGCCCTGGAAAGCAGATAAAGCGCTCAAGCATAGCTCAAACGCTGCTTCAGACTAACACCGACTTGTGCACTTGGGCAATAGTCTTATGACATTTATATTCATCAGTATCTGTTTGAAAAACATTTGTAACTGATTTAAACAAATAAAAACTGTTTTATATGTATAGTTTAGCATTTCATGTCAATAACCCCTGTTTTGTATGTTAAAAATTAGAAAAGCTGACCAGATTACGTTTCCATCATAGACTACATGTAAGATTATGAAAAAGGGTAGTTTGGCTACTGTGGCTTGGAATTTTTAATAATATATTGTACTCAACTGTACGTGTATGCTCTTGCAAGGACGTACAGACAATTAATAGTTAGAATATAGAGAACTGAACTCGTTTAATTGAATAATTCCTAGTTATACCCACCAAAATATGCATATGGAATTCACGTTCATATATTTATTGATTAGCCCTTTTCTTGACGCCACAAGACACAGTTGTTCTCCTAAAATTATTCACCGTCAGTTATTTGAAACCAGGCTTGAAAGTTAATAATTATTAGCATTCCTTATTTATTCTGACAGAACAATTATCACCTTAAAAAAAGGCTGATGAAGATGAAAGAAAAGGCAAGAAGTTATGTAATAAATTAGTAGAACCCTTTGTAATATATATCCTTAATTGACCGTAATGGTTGCATATGGATGGTGTTCTTTGTAGTATCACTGCAATAAAAAATATATATGTTTGCATACATTCCAATCCTCTTTTAGAATTTAGATTCACATTAAAAATATGGATTATCAACTTTTACATGTAAATGAATAAAATAAAACATAGAAATAAGCAATTTCCCGATGTTGATGCTTTTGTATACTGATACCACATGCATATATTCATATGCTTATTACTCAATTAGTTATTTGGCGGAAAACAACTGAATATTTGCGATAGATGATCAATCGAATCAAGTGCAACACCAAGCATCAATAGAAACCATTTGCAACAAATATATATAATGAAAACTTCTGCCCATGAAATGAAGTGACAGATTTCAACATTCCGAGACAATTTTCATCTTGATAGTTTCGCACCCTTATGTTATCGCGTGAAATT
>LQRL01179403.1:31131-44666 GCA_001703475.1 Hydroides elegans | reverse complement strand
GCCTAGAAGCTTGAATCAGACTACGAACGTATTTTAATTTTCCCGTATAGGAGACATTAGAAAATACTAAAATAAAACCCGTGTCTTAAAAAGTTATAGCATGACGTTTAATGCGCTGCAAAATACAATTACCAATAAACATTAAGTATATACTTGATCCTAATCTATACATTTAGTGATGTGATCAGGATCGGCATTTATACATGTAAAATAGTTTTATGAGTTTAATTAAAAGTAAGATAATTAAATTGAACGAACGATTAAAACTGGTCTAATTAGATGGGTATATTGCGCGTGTTTTAAATATCAATTTCACAAAAACCCATAAGTACACTCGTGTAGCTTGATGAAAATCAAAGTCCCGATCGTAAAGTAAACATTTTTTACCGTTTAAGTTCACGAAATGTGTCTTTTTTCAATTAATTATTTCATTCAATATAATTTGCTATAATTATCCTTGTCTTCATACTATTGTGCAAAAAATGTAGCATTGAACGTTAGCATATTTTCCAAGAACGGATATTTATCATGATTCAAAATATCACTACTAAAATTTAGAATATTGACATGCGCCTAAGTTATATATTCACTTATATTGATGTTCAAATGCGATATTGACGTTATACTCGCACACTTCAGATTCTAGTAAGGATGCACAATTTCAATTGAGATCCATCAACATGGAATTCGACGATCTACTCACGAAGCACGTGGGTGAGTTTGGCCGCTATCAGAAAATCATATTCATTTTAATATCGCTCACTGCCGTTGCGTCTGCGTTTACGACCCTTGGCATTATATTCGTGGCCGCGGTGCCTGAACATCGATGTGCTATTCCGCGGTTAGATGGCATGGATGAACAGAAATTGCTGAATTTGAGCATTCCCTTTGAGTACGGAAACGATGGGGAAAAGGAGTATAGTAGCTGCAGCATGTATGACCGGTACGTTGTTTTTTTTATTGTATCGAACACATATTCAATACAGAATATTTCATTTTACATACTTTTGAATACAAATGTTTCTTAGGTATCTTGAAATAACTCCTGGTCATAATACGCATTAACTCGATCATATTTGCATACAGACGCTTGAGCATATTTTTGAGCGTATTTAATTATAAATGTGATATATAACTTACAACAACAGTACGAAATGATATTTGATTTGTTTTACATACACTGATACACATAAACACAATCTGATTGATAAAATAACTGACCGGGTCCGTGTACCTACCGTCCATTCGTTTTTCCGAGATAAATACAATGCACGAAAAACGAAAAATAGTGTTAATTCATCTCAAATCTAAACATTAAATACAACATACTTGTGCAATCAACAACTTTGTTTAACGCGCTTTAAGTAGCACAAAGCAATTACAACGCTTCACTCCTCTTTATTGTTCAAACGCGAAAAATCAATATACCAAAAAGGGTGTCCTTTTTCCTTTTTCGTGTTGTGTGCTTGAGCATTAAGAATGAAAAAGGGGTGGCGCCACTGTCGCGCACTTGCTTAAACCACGTGGTTTTGCTTTGTTTTAAATGAAATCATGCATATGTGATATATTTCACAGACTTTGTATATGAGGGCGATTTCTATAAATAACTATAACGATGTAAACAAACACCACGTGACTCCCGCGTGTTTTCGACGGTGGCGCCCCTCCTTTTTTGTATCATGTATATTATGTTTAAAGAAACAAAAAGGAAAAAGCTTTTTCCTTTGTTGTTCTTTATGCATTAAACATAATATATAAAAAATATTTTTTTTTGCTTTTGCCGTTACACATACCTGTAAATTGATATTGAAAACGTTTTTTATACCAAGTGCCATGCCGAAAAAATCGAATGGACGGTAGGTACACGGACCTAGCTGATTCATAAACCGATTCAACTTATGTTGATAGGGATTATGAGAACCTAAGCTTTACACAAATTGAGTTCCGAATGAATGCTACGGAAATCACATGTGAGGATGGATGGCACTATAGCAGAGACATGTATCAAACCACCATCGTAACAGAGGTATAAGTACATTGTATAGCATAACTTGTATATGACATGGATATGGATAATTTCAATCTCGACATGGACATATATAGCATACTGCTTGTTTATTAAGCGCGTTACTTAGGCTTAATATTATTATTTTTTAAATCATGGTTAAACAAGTGTGTTGTCTATATGAGTTATAATTGATTGTAACACTTAATGCTAGCCAGCGCTTTTCAATTTCATTTACATAGAATCTAATCGTAATCGTACAATGCATAGCTAAACCAATGCGTTCATTGCATTTGTTAGTGGGATCTAGTGTGTGATCAAAAGTGGTTGCAGGCCGCAGGCTCTTCGGTGTACATGGCTGGCATTATGGTCGGTGCTCTGGTGTCGGGCAGCGTATCCGATAGGTATGTATTGGATGTGGGTTAAGTGTTGTATATACAAAAAAATTGAACGCGCAATGCCTCACATTTAACTCTAAATTCTGATCCTGTAAACTGTAAGACGGTATACGCTAAACGAAAAGGTGAATGAGAGGCTGGAATGACGAGCAATCGTTCAATACCGTACAATGCGTTTAGCTTTACTGTTTAGCGTCCATCGTTTATCGCTTATGTCATTGCCGTCCAACCGTTCATTAGTTTAGCATTAGTCGCCTATCGTTTGTGCTTTTCCCTACGATGCATGAACCTCAAGAGTAGTGACAGAAATTAGACTTGACCATCAATTGGTCTTACATATAGCGACAAAGATGAGACTTCTGCATCATATTGTCATTTATATTGTGTGCATCAAATGGATATAAATATAAGCAAAAAAGAGTAAGACTTCTGCATCAATTTGTCATAGATATAGGAAAAAAGACATGTTGTTTTCTCTTTTCACATTCATTTATCCACACAAAACACACATACACACAGCAAGTTTATTGAAGTATATAGCATGATTGGCTGGCCCTAAAAAGGGCCGTCGTTTTTGAGGGGCAGGCGGTCGTCAGGAGAGAAGCCAGTTCACACCACTTCCGTGAGGTACATTCCATTATAAATTGGTCTTAGATATAGCGAAATAGATGAGACTTCTACATAAATTAGTCTGTATAAAATGGTCAGCTATATAGTGTGGATAAAAAACTCATGAATATAGAAGAAAAAAAACGATGAAATGTTTTGCTTAAACTTGTCATCTATATGCTTTCTGGTCAGTTCGTACCTTTGCAACTTCGTACCTTTCAACTTCGTACCTTTTTGGTCAGTTCGTACCTTCGGTGTTTTGGTCACTTCGTACCATTTTGGTCACTTCGTACCTTTTTTGGTCACTTCGTACATTTTTCAAATATTGTCATTTATCACCTAAAATTGATATCCAAATTGTTTTAAATGTTGTTTTGTTGATTTAATTTAATTTATCATTTGTTTGAAATTTAAATTTAATTGATTTGGCCGGAAAAATTGTGGCACTAGCTAATATATATATAGATGTAACTATTACTTAGTTGTTTTATACAAAATAGATAACTATGCTTCGCAATTTATATTAATTGATATGTATCCAAGTTTCTGTTTTTTAAATTAAACAATAATTTTGATCATGAACTTTACTTCTTTACGATATCTTATTTATATACTTTTTTTCTCTCGCTCTCTCTTTCTTCTCTCAATTTGATTAATATGTTTTATTTACTTATGAAATTTATGTTCACATTTGTGAAAGTGAATATTGGTATTATATAAACGTATAAATTAAGTATATATCCAGCATCTGTTCTACTTTGTTATTAATGATGATGGTTGTCCATTAATTATATACGTGTATGGTTCGATACTAATCCCCAAAGCGAGCATGCGTGTTTATTGTGTTGACACCTGTTTAAGCATTGAGTCATGACGCCTTTGATCCGATGGGTCAGGGAAAATATTGGGGGCGCATAACCTGACACATGTCATACATTAATTGCAATTAAGATACTAAGTGAGTGACAATGATTGATAACTGAGTCGCTTAAATAGAATAGTAAATAGACTTTTAACGTAGAGTCCCTTAACTCCGGGACAGCCAATGAGTCTCCCTTAAACTGAGAGAGCAATCTTGAGTGGATCATTTCACTCAAGGATCAACTCAAGGATTAACTCCGGAAAAAAATCAACTCCGTGTACAACCTGAATCGGCAGTTCCAAACAATGTTAATCCTTTAATTGCATTTCAGAATTTTGACGAAGAACGTAATTATATTATTTATGAGTGAGGAAAAATTCAACTAACCAATGCTTTATATTTTTTTTATAATTATTTGTCTTCATTTCATCAGCATATGAACATCTTGAATAATGTTCAGTTAAACTTACTTTTTCTAAACTTACCTTTTCTAAAGTTCCTCCAATATTAAAAAAAAAAAACCTCGGTATTTATTTCCGCCAATATTAAAAAAATACTTGGTTACTTGTTTTCAGTTCATGCAATCAAAATTTCTATAAATGTTCATAAGCTTAGATTTATATAGTAGTCTTCATTTGACGTTTCGAAATGTGAACGAATGATTCGATTAACAGACACACCAAGTGAGCAGTTATCGAAAATAAACTTAACTATAGTAAAATAATATTTAAAAAATGAACAATAAATAATTTAATTCAAATCACCTACAGATATTTTTTTATAAAACAGGTACGAAGTGACTAATTCAAAAGGTACGAACTGACCAAAATAAAAGGTACGAACTGACCAAAATGGTACGAAGTTGTCAAGGTACGAAGTTGTAAAGGTACGAACTGACCAGTTGCCATCTATATATGCATGCATTTTATGCATTTTATGCAGACTTTTTTACTTTTATTTATTACTATTTGATGCACACAATATAGACGACTATTTGATGCAAACGTCTCATCTATTTCGCTATATGTATGACCAAATGATGGCCAAGTCTCATTTTGTCACTACTCACAAGTAATTATAATATGCAACTATAGACAACTTATACCTTGATGTGATTCCAGGTTTGGCCGCAAGAAAACTCTTTTCGGTGGCATTCTAGGCCTGTCAGTTATGCAACTGACTTCATCGTTCTCAACAAACGTTATCATGTTCATGGTTCTACGTTTCTTTCTCGCCATATTTGATGTCACGTGCTATTCTACAGGATTTGTCACAGGTATGTTAGTTTACATACATTTGTAAATCATACACTTTTACAGGGCGAAAAAAAAGCCAGTTACATATTAGCCCTATTGTCATTTGGAGTCTTGAAACATCTCAGTCGTTAATAAATAATTTACTTTCAATTTACACGTCGTTTTGTGTTTTACTTTAACATATGCTTTCTTATATACATTGCATGTCTTTTTATAATCATTTTAGTGTATATTTACGAATAGTAATATAAATACGAACAAAATTCTTAATGATTCTTATTACAAAATATATCAACCTTACAGAAGGAATTTCTATTTTCCATTTCAGTGGTCGAAATGGTGGGGCCAAAATGGCGCTTGCATACCGGTATCATGTTTGGCTATTTCTTCTCAATCGGATACATGCTTCTTCCATTAGTTGCATATTTTGTGCAAGACTGGAGACAATTTCAATTGGTCGTTGGTGTTCCTATGGCTGCATTTCTTTTACTGTGGTGGTAAGTATAGCTTTGATGTATCTTTTAGGAATACAGAAATGTTAACCAAATTTGCTTCACAATGTAGTAAAAGGATAATTTTGAAATTGTTTGCTTAATATTCTTTATTGGCAATGCAAATTGAGTTATCTTCCAATTAAGTTATAGCTGTCTGAAATGCTATAACCTGATATTAATGAAAATGAGGTATGACTGATAATCGAAGGGTCATTACTGATATGGTTATTGACCCGAGGATAGGTGGTAGTAATGCCCATGCCCACAAAACAACCTTTTTGGTAAAGCCCTGTGGAATTAGTTCCTTTATCTATTTAACAATTATATTTTGATATATCAGATGGGTCGTAAATGGCGGGCAATTTACAAAGTGATTTTGCCCGGATAATATTGCCTTATGTATTGCATCGACCATATTTTAAACATATACTGGAAGTAAAATATGTTCGATGTTAATCGTTGGAATTCAATATTTATTCTTAAATACTCGAATTAAAGTTGAAATTGTAATGTGATTTCATAGGATTGTGCCGGAAAGTGCACGCTGGTTGTACACGAAAAACCGCCACGACGAGGCAAATAAAATTGTACAAAAGATGGCCAAAACGAACAAGGCACAACTTCCGAGCGAATTCAAAATTAATGAAACGGTAGTTCTCATATTCTCTTATTCTGTGTTAACCTTGCAACAATTTTAGACAATATAGACAATGATATGATGTGTAATAGTTATGTTATCAGTTGTTATATAGTTAAAGACCCATTTTAACTATTTTTGTGTTGCCTGTGTGTTACATTACTTTGAATAGGACTGTGACGAAAGTAAATAGCACATAACCTTTTAAGAAAAATGGCAATACCAATAAAAACGTTACTGTAAGTTTGCTTTTCTTCAGAAAGAGGAGCAGAATGGAAACATATTTGATCTGTACAAAATCAAGGAGCTTCGGCGTATAACTGTGAATGTCTGCTGGAACTGGTAATTATTAAACACTGAAATTTGATACAAATGATAGTATTAGATTGTTTCTATAGAATAATGTGTAGAAAGTATCAAAATATTAATTCTATATAGTTTTATAGCTTAAAAGCAATGCCATATAGACATTATTTCCTAATTTGTTGAAAGTTTGGGTAAATGACCAGTAAACTTGGAATGATCATATTTTGTCATATTTTATTTCTGGCCTAAGTTATACTTAATTAGAAAAGTATGATCTTCCTGTCTATTATTCATAAAAGGTGTGTGAATAGCATGGTTTACTACGGACTCTCTTTGAATACATCCAGTTTTGGTGGAAATCCTTATTTAAATTGTTTCATCGCTGGAGCTGTTGAAATACCAGCTTACATATTTGTTCAAGTATTACGTTTTATTTCTAATACATAATGATTTTTTTCATAACCGTTTTCTGGTTTGAATTGCATTAACTTTTAGTTAGTTTTACAACTTTATCGAATATTGTAAAATACTCTGTCAAGTTGTCATGTAAATAGATCACCAATTAAAGCCAAACTAAAAAAATAAGTGTCCCTAGGTTTTTCGCTTATAACGTTTTAAGTTTTTTTTTTCCTTTTCAACCAACTTTTTACAGCATCTCTACAATAGGAAACCCTAACATATTAAAAAAAAAATAAATGGATTTTCCGTTTATCGATGATTTCTGATATTTTATACGAATCCATTTTGCAAGGCGCCGCTGTACCGAAAATGCTAAACCTTACCGAAATTTTAAGTTTTAAAGGGGCCTGGGCAACCATTTATAGGATAGTACAAACAAACCTATTAAGGATTGCCCTGGCCCCTTTAAAACTTAAAATTTAGTGAGGTTTAGCTTTTTCGGTTCAGCTGCGACTTGCAAAATGGATTTGTATAACATATAAGAAATCATCGATAAACGGAAAATCCATTTATTTTTTTTTAATATGTTAGGGTTTCCTATTGTAGAGATGCTGTAAAAATTTGGTTGAAAAGGAATAAAAGCTTAAAAAGTGATTAGCGAAAAACCTAGGGACACTTTATTTTTTAGATCGGCTTTTTTTTATGTAAATATAAATATTTCAGTTGAATCCACTCTGTTGCGGAAGACGTGTATCTCTAGCTGTTACCATGATCTTAGCTGGCATATCACTAATCATGACCATTTTCATTCCAGCAGGTATTGGTCAAACTGCTATTACATATTTTGTGCTAAGGCAATTTTCACTCATGTGTATCTTATACATGTATGTCCATATGTATATTACCCAAGCAGTGTCTGATTCATATGAATGGGCAGATTTTAAGGTGCCTTCGCTCTAATATGTTATAACAAATAATAAATTAGTAAATTAAATCATTTCTTAATCCTCGCCTAATATAATGTATCTAAACGCTTGTCTATAATGTTGCTGTTTAAATAATGATAACATCAATGTAAAGGTACTGTCAGCGGACCTAGGCGTCTGCGTCTGTGAAATTTGAATTGGTATAAAATATAGTAAATCCAGCGGAATTCAAATTTGACGCAGGCCTCAGATCTTGCGAAAAGTGTTCAGCGGGGGTTTTGCAGGCGCGGATCCAGAAAATGTTGAACCGGGGGGCGCAAACAGTAAAAATTATCAGCCTGAACCGGGGGCGCAGATTTATTTTTTGGTCTTGCATATAAGGGCGAACAGGGGGGCGTGCGCCGGGTGCGCCCCCCTCTAAATCCGCGCCTTTTTTGCGTCTGCGGAATCTTAAATTGAATGATAAAAAACAGAGTGATAAACAAATACTTAAGCGGATTATCTCTGCGTCAGCGTCTGCGGTTTTGGCGTCAGCGGAATATCTTTTGAAGTTTGCACACTTTTTGAAAACTTACTTAATCCAATTAAGCCCGTTTCTTGCTCAAATGTTTAATTTTTCCAATGTTTTTTGGTGATATACCATATAGACCTATCAACAGTTAATTCATAGTAGAATTTAAATATGCTTATTCTCATTCAATACTCAAGATATGGGAATTACAATGGGCAATGTAGACTACAATGGTTAATTGTGAACTTCAATTGTATATTCGGTGTCATAATCTAAGGCCGTCTATTAAACATTTACTATATCAACAACCATTTTGATTCAGTACCTTACGTGTGTGTTAACTAGTGACCACATGGCAAAACATTGGCACCTGGTATATAGATTTTATTTTAAGAATGATCGGAATTAGTCTATCTTAGAATAAACTTCTGTTAAAACTGTGACATAGATTCTATACATTGTAGAGTCTCTAATGAAACAAATACAAATTTTTAAAAATATAAATGAATAGAGTTGAATGGGCTCTATATACAATAATTTAAAAGTAGTCTAGAAATAAATAAAAATGCAAAGAATACAGGGTTGTTTACATTTCCTTATGAAACAATATACATGAGTGACTACGAACTTTATCTGAGGATTCTTATATAAAAGTCACTGTTGATGGCCACTATACAGCAAATCGCAAAGATATTCCGCTTGCCGGTGAACAGCCATTCCGCTTGCCGCAGAACAAAACGCAGACGCCTAAACCCCGCTGACCGCACCTTTACCGAAATGTATAATAGAATTATGTCTTTGATAAAGAATGATTGAAGTTAATTCACTTTATATAAAGGTTTGAATTGGTTCTTATAGGGTTGGAGTGGGTGTCAATAAGCCTAGCAATGTTAGGCAAGTTTGCCATTAGTGCAAGTTTTGCAATTATTTACGTGTTTACTGCGGAGCTATACCCCACGCAAGTGAGACACATAGCCGTTGGGAATGCCTCTGTATTTGCACGAATTGGTGGAATAGCTGCACCCTTCATTGGTTCTTTGGTAAGAGTTAAGTTGAAACAATGTATCATGAAGTCCTCATAATGCTCATTTACTGATTATTTAAAACAATTTATTCCAGTGAGCATAGTGATTTCACGTGAGACTCAATTTGTGTTTTCACGTTAAGTCAAAAGATGCCCGCGTTTTTAGAGTTCTGTGAAACTAGAAAGATCAGGTGACCCTTATGTTAACTAACATACGTATCATGTGAGGCTATTGTCAGATTATATCACCTCATGCTGCAAGACCCATGCAATGAGATTCGAGTGAGTCCTACACAATCTCACACGACAAGATTTAGTGATTGCTGGAAATATATATTTTTTTAAAGTCAAGTTTCTAATGTCAGTTTTCTTAAGTACTGCAATTATTTTCTTAAGCATGAAAGTAATTTTTCTTCAACAGAGCCATTCGTTTGTTCCTATGATCTTCTTCGGCGTATGCTCAATTCTAGCGGGAGGGCTGGCTCTCTTGTTGCCAGAGACGAAAGACAAGAAACTATCTGAGCATCTTGATGAGGTCAAATGTCGAGTGGAAAACAATGAGTATGCCATTACATGTAGTTATGATAATTGTTATATAATAAAACCGTTTCGTTTATGTTTGAATTTAAACAATGTGATTGAAATTTTTTTGTTAAAAAGAAAAAAAAACATATTTATGATTTGTAATTGATTTCCTCATATCTTTTTTTCAAGTCACTTGGGAATCTACCATTGAATACTTTATATCATAATCGATTTATATTATCACATATATTTTGTAAATATCTACAGATTTACATCAAAGCTTCATGCGCAGAATGGCATATCTACAATGACTAATTATTCTAATCACGCATTCGACAACACTGAGGCATTCGATATTAGACTTTAATCGGACAATATTTTCATCAAAAGTGGGCATGCAAACTCTAGCAGACTACGTTCCGGGACAACTTTCCAATTTGAATATATTTTGTAAATATCTACAGATTTACATCAAAGCTTCATGCGCAGAATGGCATATCTACAATGACTAATTATTCTAATCACGCATTCGACAACACTGAGGCATTCGATATTAGACTTTAATCGGACAATATTTTCATCAAAAGTGGGCATGCACAATCTAGCAGACTACGTTCCGGGACAACTTTCCAATTTGAATAAGGATATCAACATGAATACCCGATTTGGATTGATTGCAAATAGACATCTTCTAAAACTATCTACAAAAGTCGATCATTTTTCTTATTTCGCTATTTTATTTTGGTATAGATATCGTTTGAATTATACGTTGCAAACGTATTTATTAGTAATGATTTTGTATATATGACACATATTTTGAAGTTAAAAAGTATTCTTAAGCGATCGTCTGATTGTACATGTACATTGCAACCGTAATTATTAGCAATGAGTTTGTATATATGACACATACTTTGAAGTTATAAAGTATTAAGCTAAATAAAGCTATGAAAACAAACTTATGATTTGTATATGAATATTAGTACTATGATAAAAAATATATAAAAAAAGATACTCTTCACTTACATATCTATATTTACTATAAACAAAGGTTTATTTATATATTTCTTAGATGATATGGAATGCTTGCAAGAGAAGCCATTTTACTTATAATACAACAATTGCAGCTTGAAAATATAAATGATTCTAGTTTATAGATAATTTGACTGCAAATTCTGTCCTCTTACATTATATGATAAGCCAATTTCTGAAAACATTTAATGAATTTGAAACGTCATGAATTAAATCAAACAGCTATTATTGTAGAAAAAGTGTGAGGACGCAATGTAAGAGTATTGGATAGATATTTAACACATTTCAAACTAGAAAATATTTACATATTTAACTACTACATGTATAAACAACTGGCCTAGTTCCAAAACCATAAATATGAAGTCCTCTCAGTAGCCTGATCAGCTATAAAACAGGATATTCATTAGTTTATCGGAACTATTCGTAAGTCAAAAGTCTATATATCAAGCGGTTTCAAAGCCACCCTGTTACACACGGCCCCAACTCCTAGAAGTTTTCAAGAGTACCTAGGCGTTGGGTGCAGGATGTTTCAAAGCCTGCTTTTCATTTGGTAGTTATCATCGTAAGCCATATTGGTTTTTCCTGTCTCGGCTGATATGCCGTTGTCTACTTGGCTCTTCTTAGCGATGCTAAAATGGAAACAAAAGACAAAAAAAATCGCCAGTTAACTTCAGCTTACTTGCAATAAACACTAAAACTCTTTATTTAAGATATTTTACCAACGGTGCTTGAACTACATATATTGAAGCGTTTATTATTACATTGCAACATTGATTAGACTCGCCAACATGAATTATCAGAGCAGTCATACGCTGTATCAGGAGTACCCAATGGGCCATTTTTGAAAAAGTGTCTCATTTTACTGCATTTGGCCTGAAATGAATTCTAAACTACTTTAAACTTGATAATTTTTTGTATTCATCAAATGGTTTTATTCTTAATTTGCCAGCAAGGATCACAAACAATATCATGTCAGCAACTTTGCACGAATTTGCCAGCAGAATAAAACAATGATATACAGAAGTGTTGATTTTTCGCATAGCTTGAAAAAGTATCTTTTTGGACTTTGTTTTATAAATCTTAAATGTACAAGTGCATCACAGTAATTATGCTATGCTTAAACTCGATTTTATCACAAACCAACAACGTTATCGGCTATTAGAGACATATTTATTACTTGGGTTTTATTCGTATAAAATGCCAGGAAAATACGAAATATTTGAAATACAATATTTTATCTATTCAGTTCTGTGAAAATGCCAGCAAGATATATATTTGAAAAGAATAGATATTTCACAGAATAAATCGCTGGGTACTCCTGCTGTATTGTGTATCCGAATAACACAATATTTTTTTTAAAATATGAATTATGGACTTACATTTGCTTTTCGAGTTCATCGAGCGTCTGTGGCAGATTCTTGCCCTTTGTCTCCGGAAGCCTGAAAGCAAGTGCTCCAGCAAGGATTGAGCTTCCTCCGAATATAACGATCGGGATGAAATAGCTCACACTCGTCTGTAACAATCATATAATGTTTGAAACATTATGGATTTAAGAATTTATTGAAATAAGTTGATTCGATATCGTAAGTGTTTATATCAAGTTGAAAGGAGATCTCTACTCTTGGTTGGTATTTAATTTCTACCGGTCCATACTACAAAACTGTTACATGTGCAGTATTCTCTATAACATGCTGCTTTTACTTTTTTATAAGAATACCATAGCCGTAAATACATAAACATAACAAATGTGTTTCATTGTTTAATAGCGTGTATTAGTCCGTAATTAATATATATATACTATTTGTGATTAAACATACTAGTTTAATCATCAACTTTTTATTATGTTGTTTATTTATCTAATATTTTATGAGATTAAGAAAAAGTAGATATAAATAGCTTAAGAAGATTGAGAAGCTACTAACCAGCTGGCCAATAAATGGTGCAGCGATTCCCCCTATCCTTGCAAAGAACGAACCACATCCAACAGCCATATTTCGCACTTGAGTAGGATAGAGTTCAGCCGTAAAGATGTAGATAATCGCGAAACTTGCACTGATTGCGAATTTGCCAAACATGGCCAGGCTGATGGATACCCATTCCAATTCTACAATAAAATGCGAAACATGAAATACTTATCTAAAATAAAATATGATGAATAACTTCGTGTAATGCACGCTTTAATAAACCCCGAATAGTCAATTTTAATTGCATATTTGACGCGAATCAAATCTTATATTATGCCAGAGGAACCTCGCAATTGGTCTCCATCGAGCTATAATTTCAAAAGTTATAAACAAACATATAAATGTACATTTCTTCATCGTAGTATTATTATCCAACGATTCAAAGGACACCTACCAGAAGCACCTGTTATAAATACGCAAAAAATCTTTTGCGTGAACAGAGGGGATAAACTGTTATGTTTTCATACAAAAGTGGCTTTCGAAAACATCGGGTTTCGTGCTTTTTGTCCGAGCTTTTTCGTTTGCGTGAACGTGGCCTTACTATACAATTCAAAATTTTGGAATGTGATTAAGATCCACGTGTGGCGGAT